>QFEQ01000069.1:418578-490955 GCA_003316335.1 Hemileccinum impolitum
TCGTACATTCCCTTCATATCCTGCACCAAGTCATCCCTGGTCTGTCCATGTGGCGTCCGCATGCTGTCACGTTACAAGTCCTTTCCAAAGTACTCGGACATTTGCAAAGAGGTCACCTGGTGCAGCCAATCCGCGGTCCCAACACGCCACTGGTCACATCACAACGTGGCGCCGACTCACAAAGCCAAGTGGAGATTGCCAGCGCCACCCTCCAGCGCATCTATCACAATTACCCAGAAGCTGTTCGCACACTCCTCCTGTACGAACGAGGACAGGCCCGGCGTGAGGCAGTACAGCGGCCACCCAAGCAGTGGATCAAAGTGAAGCAGCAAGTAGTCGATACCTTAGCAGATGGAGGCACTATCGGATTGCACGAGTAATGATGACTGACTAGGACGCCAGTCAAAAATAACCATTGCCAAGCCTCAGTTCTACATCATGTGTCATCTGAGGATTCGGATCCGTCAGAGTCACCCTCGCGATGCGGTCTTCGGCCATGTTTACCGGTACCATGTCGGTTCCTCTAGATAGGAACGGTGGTGGTCAGCTTCCGGTGCATTCGGAAGCAGGAAGGATCTTACTTACCAATGGAAGCTTTTGCCCTTGATTGCCGAATGCGATTGAGAGGGCGGTGGTTTCTTACAGGTATAGAAATGTGAATCTGAGCGTCCAATAGACACCATTCTACATACCTGGTACTCCTGGGAATCGCTTGGCAGAAAAAACAACAAAAGGATCCGTGAAGGTCTGGGCCAGGACCGGAGATATATTTGTGTGAACACGCAGCGCGCCGGCCTCAGGAGTGGGTGAGCTAGGATAAGAATAAGACAATCAATAACACAGCCTTTAGTTACCCGAGATATAAAACATGCGCACTCTCCAACGTTCATTAGTCGTAATCGTAGTCGAAAGGTTCCTGGAAGTATATTTTGAGCAGGGTTAATACTAGTTGGTGATAAAGTTGCGCGAACCTTCTGTGCGGACGGACAGGTCTTGAAAGAGGAAGAATATCCCGGGGGTCTGGTGCTCATCCAGGAGGCGGCAAGCGTTTGAAGAGAGGGGCCCTACAAGTGTGCGCGTGTATATATGCCGGGGAAGAGGGTGAGGAGTCAGGTGTGGTGAGGACGAAGAGGATGCGTTGCTCTGTGGATAGTTGGCTTGATAGTACGGTGTTTGGGGGGATTGTTGTGGAAAAGAAGGTGCGCCATAGAGATCATAATTTGCGGCAAAAGAGTCTTGTTGAGATTGATTCCATTGATGATATTCACGCCCGTCGGGTTGAGCCGTTGGGTGATAAGGGCGATTTGAGGGATCGATATCGTGGTTGTTGTATACGCTAGCTTGGGGGGTTTGGTATGAGGACTCGGCACCTGGCCAAGTGCGAAAGGTGGCAGACTCGGCCTCGGGACGATAGGTAGATTGAGTGTTCCACGGGTCGCCGGATGCGAGGGTTGATATACCGGTTCTTGGGGTATTACGCAGGGGATGTGGATGGTTTTGAATGGGGTGGGAAGGTTGGGCAGTAGTATGGGGATAAGACCAGGCATCGGGAGAGTCGGGAGATGTATTGTAGGGAGTAGAGTTGGAGTATGCGATGGGATCTTGGATGGAGGGGTCTTGGGGGGTATAAGAAAAACCGGAAGTGGAAAATGCGGGGGAGGGTTCTGTTGGCATGATGGTGGTCATGACCGGCTAGGGACAGATTGAAGCTTGTCTGCCCTGGGAGAGCGAGACGCACTTACCTGGGAGTCCAGAGAGGGACGGTGTGGATCGGGGGCTGAGTTTGGGGTGGAGTGAGAGGAAGGGGGGCTGGGATGGTCACTGCGAGGGGAGGTTGTGGACGGAATGGAGGCGCGAGGCTTCTTTGGTTTTGCAGAGACAGTGGAGACGTGGCGGTCTGTGGATGAGGAGGGGTGGAGGACCAGGTTCATTTCTCGTTTGGCGTCTGCTGACCACAGATCGACGGTGACAAGGAAAAAGGAAGCGTCGAGTTCGCTGTGGACATTGAGTGAGGGAGGATGAGGAGGGGGAGGGGGAGAAGAGACGGACTCGACATCGACTATCGAGTTGTCTTCTCTGCGGACGACCATCTTGGCGACGGCAGCGGGAGCGAGGGGGCGACGATCCTTGTGCAGGTAGATGAATACACGGAAAAGTGTAGCGTGACGGGGACGCACCTTGTCGCCAAAGCCGCACATGCGCGCGCGAAGGGGATGCTGGACGACGTGGAGGGAGTAGTGTCTGTGGGTGTGAGGGGGGATGTGAGGAGGAGAGGGTAGGAGGGAGACATACCTGTGGCCCCACCACTGACTCCAGCAGTCGAGCGGGGCGTCGTCGGCGGGGGACTGTTTGTGGGTCATGATGGTGAGGACACAGAGCAGAGGCATCAGATAAGATTATTATTTGAGTGTTTATTATTTCATTATTTTATTATTATAAACAACCACCCAACCCATGAACGAGACGCTGCTCGAGCTCGTCCGACACCAAGTCTGCGCAGACTGCAGCAATCCACACCCTCAATGGGCTTCAGGTATCCTCCTCCTCCTCCTCCTCCTCCTCCCCGCACCACTTCTCATCCTCACCCCAGTCTCATTCGCCATCTTCCTCTGCCTCCAGTGCGCCGGTGTACACAGAGGCTTTGGCGTGCACATCAGGTACGCCTTCCGTCTTCCCCAACACCCCTCTGCTCATCTCCATCAGCTTCGTCAGATCCGTATCCATGGACACCTGGCAGCCCGATCAGCTCAAACGCATGCAGGTCCGTTCCCTCCCCCCCCTCCCTTCCATGCTTCCTCCCTCATCTTTCCCAGCTCGGCGGAAATGCCCCTTTCAGACTCTTCGTCCAATCCTACTCCCCTCCCGAACAAGGCGGCTACACGGATGGCATGGACCCACATGCTCTTTATCACTCCTGGGCTGCCACCCAGTATCGCGAAATGGCACGTCATTCCGTATCACATCACCCTTCTTCTGCTCACCCACAAAAAAGCTGGATTATACCCTGACCGGAAAACCCTGGTCGCCATCCAGCCCCCCCTCCAATCACCTCACAACCACCACTCTTCCGACCCGTCCTTCATCTGCTCAGGGTCTCCGCAAGTCCCGTGCTTCTGCACGCAGTCCCCCAACCAGCCACGCTGCTTCTCCCAACCCTTCTCACACGTCCCACGTGCTCCAAAAGTCCGCGAACGAAGCCTACTTTGCCTCTCTTGGCCAAACGAATGCCGCTCGCCCCACAGACCTCCCTCCTTCTCAGGGTGGCCGTTACCAAGGTTTCGGAAATACCCCATCTCTTACCCTCTCCTCCGCAACCGCCCCCTCTTTAGCGGACT
Source organism: Hemileccinum impolitum (assembly GCA_003316335.1). Taxonomy (NCBI): domain Eukaryota; kingdom Fungi; phylum Basidiomycota; class Agaricomycetes; order Boletales; family Boletaceae; genus Hemileccinum; species Hemileccinum impolitum. The sequence continues at coordinate 421,914 of QFEQ01000069.1, forward strand.
TGCAGGATAATCCTGCAGCCGCGCTCAGTAAAGGCTGGTCCCTCTTTTCTGCCGTCGTCGCGGGTGCCTCCCGTGTCGTAAACGATAATGTCATTCAGCCAGGCATGGTCCGTGTCAGGGATCCATCCCTCCATGCGACTGTGCGCGATTACGTCTCCGAGGCTCAGAAACGTGCACATCTCGCTGGCCAGTCTGTCAACGAATGGTCAAAGACCCAGCTCGGCGTTGACGTCGCCGATCATGTCAGCGGTATCGTCGGCGCGGTAAAGGATGGCGTCGGTGCTGGTCCCCCCGCATCCGGATATGGCTCTCTTCCTCTACATGATGATGCTGAAACATCTGCATTGTACGACGACGATACCAACGATCTCTTCCGCGAGTACTCGGACACCCCACCAGCCTCAAACACCACCAACCCATCCTCTGGCTCACACACCACCCAACCACCCGCGAAAAATGATGATGATTGGGATGAGTGGCACGACTTCTAGACCTGGTAGACAACGTTGATTAGTACCATCTGAATCTGTAATTCACCCGAGCCATAGCCGATGCCACTGAGTTCCGTGTATGTATGTATCTACCGTAACGCGTGCGTCTACACACGGTCTTTGCTCAGTGCCCACATGTTGCAAGCTACGCTCTCCAGATCAACCCATCTCGCCGCAGTCTCGACCACTAGGCGACTGTACCATGCATCTGTCCTTCCATCCTTGGTTTCAACCACCTCGCCCGAATTCCAGCACAGAGCCCAATGCATGGATGTTCTCGTGTCAGACCTCAGAGTCAAGATTACCCACGCAAAGCAAGGCGGTGGTCCGAAAGCTCAGGAACGGATGCGAAGCAAAAGCAAGCGATTACCGAGGGAAAGGTCAGTCTCGCTTCCCGGTTCGCCAACACATCTTCACCCCCGTCTAGACTGTCGTTACTCCTGGATCCAAACACGTCCTTCCTAGAGCTATCCCAGCTCGCTGCACATGATGTATATCCGGGGGAAAACATTCCTGGTGCCGGGATCATCACCGGCATCGGGCGAGTGGCCGGCAAGGAATGTGTAGTCGTGGTCAACGATGCTACCGTAAAGGGAGGGTCATACTATCCCCTGACGGTGGGTAGAGTCTATACTAGGGTGTTGGGCAGACCTGACACATCTTCCGCAGGTAAAGAAACACCTTCGGGCTCAGGAAATAGCTCGAGAACATGGATTACCCTGCATTTACGTTGGTAGGTTCTGCTCGCCGCTTTCGTTTCAGACTAATCAGAAGCAGTGGAGTCTGGGGGCGCTGCTCTTCCCCATCAGGCTAATGTGCGTCCAACGCGTTCAAATTCATCGTCACACGTGTTGATACTGCTGATACCAGGTATTTCCAGACAAGGACCACTTTGGCCGTATTTTTTACAACATGGTTCAGTGAAATCATTGCGAGACTATCGACAAATTTTGACATCGTTTTAGGCCCAAATGTCTGCACTCGGTATTCCACAAATAGCGTTGGTGCATGGCATATCCGTTGCCGGTCAGTTCAGCTCGGCTTCTTGATTCCCTGCATTTACGTGTATCAGGCGGTGCCTACGTCCCCGCTATGGCCGACGAGAATATCATTGTTCGCGAACAAGGGCGCATCTTTCTTGCTGGTCCTCCATTGGTGAAAGCTGCAACAGGTGAGGAAGTCGACGAGGAAGTATTGGGAGGTGGCCAAATGCACTCTAGCGAGAGTGGTGTGACCGATCATCTTGCAAGAGATGACGAGCATGCGATAGCTATCGCACGGGACATTGTCGGTGACCTGGGTACTGCAGGTGGGCCAGCTGTTGGGGTAAGCGTTGACATGATTCCTCGGGTCGTGATACTGAATGTAAATTAAAGCCTTCAGTTTCGCCAGAAGATCCGTTATACCCGGCGTCTGAACTGCACGGTATCGTTGGTACTGATCTTCGACAAACGTTTGATATGCGAGATGTCATTGCGCGAATTGTGGATGGTAGTCGGTTCAGAGAATTCAAGAGAGAATACGGCTCCACGATCGTGACTGTAACAAGGTTTTCCCTGAAAAGTGATAATGAGGTTAACGTTGCACGTCTTGCCAGGGATTTGCACACATTCACGGGTATGAAGTTGGTATTGTCGCCAACAACGGCATTCTCTTCTCTCCTTCAGCGTTGAAGGCCACCCATTTCATCCAACTTTGTTCTCAACGGAAGATACCGCTACTTTTCCTTGTGAACGTTGCCGGTGCGTTTGTCCACCGTGATACACATGACATATGTTGATCTTCCCACAGGCTACATGGTAGGTTCCAAAGCCGAAAAAGGAGGGATAGCAAAAGATGGGGCAAAGATGGTCCGAGCCGTTGCGTGCGCAGACGTTCCAAAGCTGACTGTCGTTGTCGGTGGCAGCTTTGGTGCGGGGAACTATGGTAACTATTCGATATAGATCTCGCGGCATGGACGAGACTGACGCTTGCATGTGAAGGCATGTCCGGACGCGCGGTAAGTTGACTGGTTCTCTTTCCGGAACTCGCGATCTAAAGTAGCTTTAGTATTCGCCACGCTTTCTGTGGATGTGGCCTGTAAGTCCGCACGAGCACTCTACTTTGCCTGACATTTGACGGGGAGTACGCCAGAATGCAAAAGTGTCGGTAATGGGGTCTGGACAGCTCTCACAGGTGATGTCGACCGTCTCCAGGTTGGTGTCTGACCGATGATGTGAGTGTGCTTTTGATGAGGCTTTTGCTAGGGATCCGAACCAGCACGCTAGTTTGAAGGCTGACATAGAAGGGCAATCTACGGCGCTGTATTCTACGGCTCGACTATGGGACGATGGTATCATTGAACCCACAGAAACCCGTGATGTAGTTGGACTTGGACTCGCGCTCGCAGCCAAGAGACGTTCGGATGCGTGCACGCCGTATTCTTCCACCTGGGAAGGTTCGGGGAGCGGATTCGGTGTCTTCCGGATGTGATTATCAGAATATAATACGTTTGATCGACGCTGCCAAATGTAGTTGTTTGTTTCTAAAGGCGGCGCCAAACAACACCGCGGTCACCGACCGGTCCATCGCTCTTGAAACTCGCAGAAAATGTCGAGTTTCCATGTCACTCAATCAGAGTCGCTTTTCAAGTTGTGTGCAGAGACCCGGGCAAGACTGCGTTCGACTCAAATTCTCACATCTCTGCCCACCATCGTATCCGAACTCTTGCAGAACGCGATCGACGCAGGAGCTTCACAAGTTGATATTGGTGTCGACTGTGCGGAATGGAGCTGTTGGGTTATGGACAACGGAACGGGATTCACAAAAGATGGATTGCGCTGGATAGGACAAGCCTCGGAGCGTGGGCGGTACAGTGAATGACTCGCGCGCATTCTTTCGGGTTGCTCTAGGCTGACTGCACGCTGCAGATTCTTCGAAAGCTTACACGCCTGCCACACTGGAAACAGTGTCCACGTTTGGTTTCCGAGGCGAAGGTAGTTCAAGACTGACAAGCTGATGCGGCGTACGTTCACATCTCATCCGCAGCGTTGGCTTCCATGGCGGATCTCTCTTGCATGGAGATTTCATCTCGCACGACAAGATCTCGCGAAAGTTGGTCCGTTATCGTCAAGGTACTTTCCTCTCCGCACGCCTCCTATTCCGGCTCATACTTTTCCAGGGTGGAAAGTCGCTTTACATGGGCCCATCAATCCGTTGGCGAAGAGAATCATCCGGAACAGTCATATCGATCCGTGATGCATTTTTCAGCGTGCGTCAGCTTCGGTCAAAATGCACGTGTGCTAACGATTGGACAGCTCCCAGTTCGCCGTCAGTCTCACCCTCCGCCAAGCAAGACCGTCGACCTGATTCGGCAAGAACTTGAGGCGTATGGGCTGATGTTCCCGGACATCTCCTTTTCATTACGGGACGCAAGCAAGACCAAAGAAAGTCACCTCCTCAAGATACCAAAGGTAGCGGTAAATCTATTTCCGGTGCCTCACATTCACACCACGCTTTTACCCCGATCAAGACTCGCTCCACGCTTGCGGCGTTTCGACATATTTATGGCCGTGCATTCACAGAGGAAAGTATATTTCTGTTCTCGTCGCCGTGCGTGATAGTCATGGAGCCTGCATTTCCCAGTGCATGCAAGAGATAGCCGCCACTTCCGGACAACTCCAAATTGAGGGATTTATCTCGCTCGTTGGAGCATATACAAAGGTAGACGCCTTCCATTCACTGATTCCCCTATCTCATCGTTCCCCGCTCGGCAGTCACATCAATTCTTGTGTAAGTCGCATGCTGCCAGATCCAGATCTGGTCACGCGTCATCCCCTGTCTAGATATCAATAGACACCCGATATCGTTCTGTGACCTCCACCGGCTAATCGACAATCGCTTCGCCGCGAGCACGTTTGCGAAACATGTACGATAAATGACCTTGTTCTGTTACATAAACCAACGTCGCGTCCTCCAGGCGTATGACGAGGGAGGGGAGACGAGCTTGCGGTCATGTCTGTTTCTTGCTCCGCACCATAGGAGATGGTCTCATCCATATTTCAAGCCGCGCGCCGGTCTCCCCGTAAAGGAGAGAAGAAGCCGGTTTACGTCCTGAACTTGATCATTCCCGTAAAGCACATTGATAACTGTCTGGAACCCTCAAAATCAGCGGTCCAACTCGATGTGGGCAGCCCGCGCCTCTCTCGCTCCAGTGCCGTGCTGACCTGGATCTGTCCTAGAATAAAAACGTCGTGACTTCTTTCTTATCTACAACCATCCAGTCATTCTTGGTCCACCACAATTTTGCGCCCGATAAGAGAGGGAATGAAATCCCCGACAGCGGCAGCCCTAGGAAGAAGCCAAAGTTTGCCCCACACAGTTTGGCTAATCTGAACCCCCCGTATCAGTCCGAGAGAATCGCGTCGTCAAACATCTCCGTCCATACGGTACGGGTCCCAGTTCACGTGTGCACCTCATTCTATTTACAAACTGTACAAGGGGAAGATGCCTGTGGCTGACCCACAGAAGACGGTCTGGAATGATCCATCGACCGGGGAATCTTTTATCATCGGAAACCGTACGGGAAACTCCTACCACCGTACCGTGGCCACGGATGCACCGACCGAGGTTACCTCAAAGAGGCGAACACTGCAGACATCCCAACTGCCAACCGAGGAAAATGTGGATAAAAAGAATACTGGTAGTGATCATATTCCCGGGTGGCTGCGGGAAGCCCTACAAGTATGCTTCTTACCCCCACACCGCGTGTTGGGCTGTGTCACTGAGACTATTCAAAGGCCAACGACGCCTTCGCGCTTCGAGAGCCAAAAATACCCTCTCTCCCGCCGTCGGTGAACCAGGACACCGATTACCGGAGTTCTGGCCTTCACCACAGTTATCACACGGATTTTCTCATAAAGCGTGCAATCTCGAGCTGGTGTCTCCAACCTGGCGCCTCTAGCTTTATTGCGTCCCAGATCCGCTTTCGCAAGGACGATTTACGAAATGTGCAAATTATTAGTCAGGTGGATTGCAAGTTTATCGCGTGTGTTGTCAGTTTGGAGCACGATCACTCGTCAGACGATGAAACATGCCAAGATGGACATCCGACGGATGGGAAAACGCTCATCCTGATTGATCAGCATGCGGCGGATGAACGTGTCCGCGTCGAACGATTTTTAAAATCAATTTGTCGTGGCTTTCTCAGCCATCAGGAAGAAAATGGAGGCGTAGAGATGAAACAATTGTCCCCTCCGGTACCTGTCCTACTCACCAAGCACGAAGCTTCCCGTCTCGCGGAGCTTGCGAACTTTCAGAAGGCGTTCGAATCGTGGGGTTTCCGTTTCTCTGGACTTGAGGAAATCCAGTCGAGACTAGACCACGAACCACAACTCGACGGTGGTTACTTTCAGGTTTTTGTGAGCGCCATCCCCGAAATCGTGAGCGAAAAGGTGCGTACAGACGCGATAGGGTGTGCGACATGCATGCGCTGAGACCGGGCTATAGCTATTATTGGGCAAGGAGATGCAGGAACTCATCAAGGGATACATTGGCGCATTGGAGAGTGGGGAATTCGAGCCACGTGATCCATCGTCGTCCCAGCATGATTTTCAAGGTTCAGACGAGGAGACACGATGGCTCAAGGCCCTGCGATGGTGTCCACGTGAACTCCTTGACTTGATCAACTCAAAGGCTTGTCGGGGTGCGTGTGCGTTATTTTCATTGCGCGTCGGCACTCAGCAATTCACTAGGTGCAATCATGTTCAATGACCCCTTGAACATTGAACAATGCGAGCGATTAGTAAAGCAGTTATCGACGACTGTTTTTCCGTTTCAGTGTGCTCACGGAAGGTGCTTTCCGTATACCATTGGCGGTGCTTTGAATGGACGGCTAACGTCGACTTTTTACTTTCCGTAGGCCATCCCTCGCTCCCTTGATGCGTCTCAGTGGAGGACCTAGAGAGACTGGGTTGGAATGGGAAAAGGTAGCTGCCCTTTGAGCGTCACGCGCGTTCAGGAGCCCAGGTCGCGTGACGCCAAAGCCGGGTTAAGCCGAAGGCATGTAACAAGGACGTCATCACGAGTGGCGTGTTCAAGTTTGGGCGTATAAGAGGCGCGCGCGTTGCTTTGATCCCTCTTGCCGCCATCGTCCTCGCATCGCTCCATACTGTCCTTATTGTATCAGAATTTGACATTGGATATTCATCGACAAGCACCACGCCATGCCAAAGAGCGTCACCAAAGTCGTGTACAAGCCAGATACGCAATCCACGGACGAGTACATCATCATCGTCAATCCTCTAGAGGTATTTGTGTCGCGATGCTCGGTGGCGATCTCTGACGGGCGTGGTGTTGCAGTACAAGAAATGGAAGTCTGGAGGTGAGCCTCGACTAGTTGCTTATCGAACGCATCGCTGATCTGATGTCTTTCAAGACACGTAACTGCGTGCATTTGTCTACGAGTGCCCGTGACTGATTGCTTGTTGCACCCTTTAGGACGATCCCTCTCGCAGAAGTCGTCGATTGTGCGTTTTCGGTCCTCTCTTTCGGTCATCCCTCATGATCTTGTTTTCAGCATTCGAAATATTCCATTCGTCTCAGGGTTCCCAAGGGTATCTGGGCCGTCCTTCCAAACAACAACTCGAAAACACCTTTGGGACATGCAAGGATGTCGACGTTGTTCAGTTGCTGTTGCAAAAGGGCAAAGAACAATCGGGTGAAGGATTCCATTCAGGAGGAAGCTTTAGCATGAATGCCACGAGAGGCAGTGCGACCTTGGACAGCAAGGGAAAGGGATCGTCGGGTATCTGAGGATCTTTCCGGGGAAACAAGTACAGACAATGTAATCCTAGTGTACATAAATCACGCAGTTTGTGATCGACTGCCCGTCCGTAGAAGCACGAGGGCGCCACTGCAGACTTTATCGTAGGAACTCGAGACCTTTATTCTGTTCAAGTTACGTCGGGTTGTTCAACGAGCTCTGGGTACATTCAGATTGGAACCAAGTGTGGTCGGCAATAGAGTCTCGGTCACGTGGTCCAGTGATACGGGGTAACATCCAACGTTGGTGTTCGCAATCCACCACCTCTCGCTTTTGATATTGCTCACCGAATCAACCAGCCCGGTCAGGTATGAATCGTCCTCGTAGCGAAAAGTGCGTTCTAGTCCGCGTCAGAGCATACACTTTTTATGCCTACTTGTATTTTAGCGGTAAAAAGCGTGCTAGGGGGGATGTCATCCCGTCCGACACCAGAGCCTCTTCGTCGCTCTCCCCCGCACCAGACGACCACCCCACACCCAGGTTAAAGAAACGTACGTGCCCACACCTAAACACTCGCGCCTTCCCTGATCATATCCACAGCGAAGCGTGCCGAAACTCGACCTTGCCCCGCCTGCTCCGAGCTCATACCCATCCGCCTCCTCGCAGCGCACGCCGAACTCGAGATGCAGCGTGTCGAAAACATCATAAAACATATCGGCGACGCAGAGGTGCTCGCGGAAGTAGATGATCTCGAGGCAGGGTACGTGCTCCGCTCTCATTCCGTAACGTGGACCACAGTACCCACCACTCCTTTGGTCTATTACAAACAGTTCAAGTACCAATAAACGACGTTCAGCTCTCAGAGCTCGCCAATCTCTCACCGCGCTCCAGCCGCTGCCTCGTATCCGCGCTTCCTCTACTCCATCCATCGCAAACACGACTCCCACCGCAACCGCAATAGAACATGCTATTGGATATATTACGCGCCGTCGCAAGGCAAGACATGCACGGCTCAAGGAGCTTGCCAAGGAAGAGGCAACCTGGCTTGCACGGCACAGTGCGAGTGTTGTTGGCCCGCAAGGAGAGACTGCAGGGATCACTTGTCCCGTATGTTCGCGACCTGTCCATGGTGATAGGGATGTCGTAGAGGCACACGTCGACGCGTGTCTTGCGCATCAGAGTCGGCGTGCCCACGTCGAGCGGGAGCGGGAACTATCAAACGGGTTTGTACGCGGGAATGAGGATGCAGAAGTAGACGTGGACATGGACATGAATGTTGATACCGGTTGGGATGCGGAGGGCCAAGGGAGTATCCGCACTCGTGTCATCACGAATGCGAGTTTGAGAGGGACGGGAATACATATTCGCCCCTCGACAACGGACACGGAAGATGACATCGACATTGACGGCACAGATGAGGCTCTGTTCGGGGATGCACAGTTTGGAGAGGCGGACGTGGATGGCCAACGATCGAATCACGACCGACAAAGTGAAGGCACCACCCCAACGGATAGCTCAGATAAAGACATGGACAAATCAGACTTGGCCATCCTGACCGCGCGTTCTCGCGGAGACAACCCCGCACTCATACTCGCTCTAGAAGCAAAACTTGACGCCACCGTAAGTCTTGCCTTTTTGACAACCATCGTGTTGTTCACAGTTCACTTGGTAGCCTGCGCCAGTGACCTGTCGGATCTGTCTGTCATCATACGTTGATCCTACAGTATCGACAGGGTGTTGGCACACATGTTGTGCAACATGTTGGCTGAGGTGTCTTGGTGCAACGAAGCTCTGCCCGATGTGCCAGCGAATCACGGAGGCATCTGAGTTGCGCAGAGTATATCTATAGTGGAGATTTCATCCGTATGTTATACTAATTCTAGCGAGGGTGGGGTTGTAGACCTGAGAATGAAATTTACTTAGCATGAAGCGCACACGCAAACGAGAAGGGCAAAGGACAATGCTCATATCTGGCCTCGACTTTCGACAAAGCACCCGCATTCCAACCAAACTTGGGGTGGTTACACAACGGGGTCATTCAGTGGTCCCCAACACAGCGCAACCCAGAGGGAATGCTGAGACGGACCACCACGGTGTTTGAATCGTTGCACAGGGCAAGAGGGTTGAAGTACTCACCACGCTTGGCTGGACAGACAGGTCACACGACAAGGGGAGAAGAGTGAGGAATGATGCTCTTTGAGAATTATGGAATACACGTGTCTAAAGCCAACACTCAGGCAAGTGGACTTATGAGTCTATGCAAAGGATGAGCGCAACGGAGTAAGAGACGAGAGGGACGCACTTGATGAACATGGGCCGAGGCGAGCTGTTAGTGTAGCCAACGTATATGATCATTGGAATCCAGCCGTAGTGCAAAATGGTCTGTTCGTCCGTGAGCAAGGTGACAGTGGAAAGTCGAGGGCGACGTACACGACCGAACTCGACGACTTTGAGGATGCGTTCCTGTACGGGTTTTCGTTGGGTGCAGCGTGAGCAGAAATGACAAGGACGAACTGACCTTTGTCTCTTCGGAGGGCATGGTGGTGGTGGTGGTGGTGGTGGTGGTGGAGAGAAAAAACAAGCGGTTACAACTCCGCCTCAGTTTTTGATCACTGGACGCGACGATGCCGCTGGGCCCGTCCTCGTCTGCGATTTTCATGCATTCTGCACTGGCCGATGTGAGCCTGTAAGTGATGCTTGCCATCGTCTGCGACGTCCGTCTCACCGCAAAAAAAGTCCCCGCCCGACATCGCTTACGATTCACCCGACCGCGCTCCTCTCCATCCTCGACCACTACCTCCGCCGCACAGACGCACAACACCGTGTCATCGGTACGCTCCTCGGTACTCGCACACCCTCTTCCACCTCCATCGCGCCCTCCCCCACCATCGTCAACGTTACCCATGCATTCGCCGTCCTTCATTCAGAAACAGAAGAGCAGGTCGCCGTCGATGGCGATTACCACCGCGCCATGTACGAAATGTTCCTCAGGGGCCGTGGCGAGTCTGTCGCACCCTCCGGGACAGCCAGCGCAGGCATCGGTGTAGGTCCCCAGGGCAGGGAGGGTCTCAGCATCGTCGGGTGGTATGCTACCGGAAGCAGCGAGGGTGACCAGGCTGGCTTGGGCACTTTTTCCGCCCTCATTCAAAACTTTTACGAGCAAGAGACCGCACCCTTCCCCGCCGTACATGTCGCACTTGATACCGGGACAGAGGAAGGCGTTGGGGCAGGCGTGAGGGCCTATGTCAGGTCAGCCAACCGTCCATATCCCATCGTCCGTTGACCGATCTCGCGTGATGCAGCTCTCCAGTGGGCGTGTATCCAAAAGCAGAGAATTGTGTATTCGTACCCATCCCCTGCGAGCTAAAATTCCACGACTCAGAGCGTCCAGGACGTGAGTGATGTCCATCCCTCGTCTACCACGAATTCACGTCATCACAGTCGATCTCCTCTCCTCTTCCACATCCTCCAGCACACACCTCCCTACATCGCCTCTCCCTGCTCTACATACTGCCCTTGTGAGCACCTCCGATGCACTCGATCGCGTGCTTGCACACGTCCAAGCTATCCTTCGCGGAGACATTCCGCCAGATCCTGCACTTGGAAAGTACTTGTGGAACGTGCTCGGTGCGGCGCCCGACGAGCAGGGCGGATGGGCGACGGCACTGCAAGACAGTGTCATGGTGTCATACTTGGCCAATTTGGTGAGAGGACAGGCAGAGATTGCGGCAAGGTTGGCATTAGCTGGCGGCGCATGAGTCTCCACAATGGAAAAAAAAAAAAAAGCGGTGCGATGGAGGTCGACACATCATTAGCTATTGAAGATCCTCGAGTGTTGTAAATCGTGTCTCATAGCGAGGATTTCACCTAACGGCCAAGTGTTGGCGGGTGCGTTTAAGGGTAATTCGTCGACATCCTCACGATCGCTATCGATGAAGATTGCGGTTGAGATAGTGCTGCACTGGGTGACGAAAGTGTCAATGATGGGGCGTACGTCGCGCAACAAGAGTTGCTGCGCAAGGTAGGGACCAATGATATTCATACGCACTGCAGCCGAGAGAAGGGAGCGGGCGTGAAGAAAGAGAGCAAGGTGCTGGGCACGATCTGTGGTGATGGGTAAGAGGAGGTGATCTGACGAGGCGGGACACACACTGAGTGAGAGGTGGAGTGCGCCTGTGAGGACGCCCCAGCAGAGCGGGAGGTGGCCAGGCGTGTCACCGCGTCGTACGGCGAGCTTGAGCTGGTTGACCAGAGAGGCGAATGGAGGTGTGTCGGTGGACGAGGGTGGTGGCACAAAGGCCATGGAATATAGAGTGAGGAGGGCTACTCCTTGCGAGGTGGAAGCACGCCGAGCGACGTGGTTGAGCGTGATGGACTCATAGAACGCATCAAGGGCCATGAGCGGGGTAAGAGGATCTGCGGGGGTAGTTGAGTTGAGGGGCGCTACGATGCGATGGGCATCCGAGACGACGGCGAGAGCGCTGTGCGCGTACGAGTGGAGGCTGTCGTGGATGAAAGCGAGGAGGGCGGTGCTGTGCGGGGCTGCGAGGAATCCGTGTGTGTTGTAGGATTCGAGACCGGAGGAGGCGACGAACGAGCCCGTAGGGAGATTCGAGTCGGCGAGGAGGAGGAGCACGTAGTCGTCCATGGCAAAGCGGGGCCCGGACTCAGCTGTGCCAGTTGGGTACAACAACTCGAACGACAACATCAACGACGACAGCGAGGAGAGGAGGAGGATGAGGACGACGCCGAGCACAAGGACCGTTCTGCAAGCGTTTCAGCACACCACATCGCGACGGCTCGGACGTCGCACGCAACCCGTCCATATTCGCATCGCGAGACAGTCCACCGTTGAGCCCGTCCTCCCCGCCGCCGCTGCTGCTGCTGCTGCTGCTGCTCGTCTCTCCGCGTCGCACTCGCCCCTGCAGCGATATGACGCGCTCGTCACTGCGGGCACGCTCCATGCAGACACACACCAGCGTCGCATCATCCAGCAGTTGCAGTCCTTTTACACACATCTCCTCGCTTACACTCCACCACCCGTCCCCCCGTCCACATTCCTCGTCTCCTCCTCCCTCTTTTCCCGCCTCTTCTCCCGTACCCCACCCGAACCAGATTCCGCACCACCATATGCACCCAAGAGTCTCTATCTCTACGGCGACGTTGGCACCGGAAAGACCATGCTCATGGACCTCTTCTTCGACACCCTTCCCCCCTCCATCACCCGCAAACGTCGCGTTCACTTTCACGCCTTCATGATCGATGTGCACAAACGTGTGCATGCCGCCAAACTTGCCATGGGCCTCGTCGGCGGGGGAGGCGGTACCAGCGTCGGTGGCGGCGATGGCGGCGACCCAATCGCCCCCGTCGCGCGAGATCTCGCCAGGGAGGCCTACGTCCTCTGCTTTGATGAATTCCAGGTCACGGACATTGCAGATGCCATGATCCTCAGAAGACTCCTCGAAGGACTCATGAAACACGGTGTCGTCTGTGTCATTACTACCAAGTTAGTCTCCAATTCACCTCACCATCTTCTCTCTTCTTATGCATTCCCAGTCGACATCCCGACGAGCTATACAAGAACGGAATACAGCGTTCCAGTTTCCTCCCTGCCATAGACCTTCTCAAGACACATTTCCAAGTCACCGATCTCGACTCTGGAACAGGTCCCTCCCTTCACCCATTTCTCTCTTTCAAACTTTGACATCAATTCTACAGATTATAGACGTATACCCCGTGCACTCTCACACGTGTACTACCATCCCCTCACTCCAGAGAACCACGTAGAAATCAACAAGATCTTTGATTCGCTCACTTTCTCGTCTGACGCTAACCCCGACCCTGTCATCGCTAATCGTCCTTTATCTACCTTTGGTCGTACCTTGCACGTCCCCCTCTCCACCTCCCGTGTCGCTAGGTTCACGTTTACTCAACTCTGCGACACTCCACGCAGCGCGGCCGATTACTTGGAGATCACCAACACCTTTGGGACCGTATTTGTTACCGATGTAAACAAGATGGATGTTTCCAGAAAGGACGCCGTACGTGTTCCATGAGGATAGTTCTATGCGTGCTCGGATCTTGAACTACCTTCACGCCAGGCACGACGGTTCATCACCTTTATCGACGCTTGCTACGAGTCCAAGGTATGCCACCCTTTTGCTTTCCACCTCATCACACTCCACCGCATGTTCACGCTCGCCTATACCCACAGACGAAGCTCTTCATCTCTTCCGAAGTTCCCATCCACCAAGTCTTTTCAGACAATTCCGCTAATGGCGAGATCTCTGATCATATGCGAAGCATCATGGATGACCTCGTGAGACCTCTTCTCTGTCCAACCATCCATGTGCTGACTGACCCACGACCTCCCCTTTCGTATGCGTGTTATATATACAGGGCCTTCCCCCCGAAGTCGTCGGCGCGAGCTCCATGTTTACGGGTGAGGAAGAAATCTTTGCGTTTGCTCGTGCGTGTTCGCGACTTGTTCAGATGGGCAGTCAGGAGTGGGCTGAGAACGCTGGGAAATAAGTCCGGACAACAACGTTGATGGGGCTCTGCAGCAACCTTTGGCCATCTCAGACTTTGGGTTCCGTCACGTTGCCCCGCAGTTGCGTGGAATAATCGCAGCTTGTACCGTACATCCACATGTATGCGTAATTAACTTGGCAACCGTGTCATAAATATCTTAATGTCTTTTCATTCCATGGAATAGAGAACGAGGGAAACTAGTATACATCAAAGGTGGCATATTCGGGGCGACTAGAAACGTACGGACGTGAGTCAAACAACTAAACACGTTCAGTAACCTCGAAACCAAGGGCTCAGCGACATGTTGCGGGGAGGAAAATGAGGCGAAAAAAAAAAAGACAATCGTGGCATGAGTAACAGATGTCGCACGAGGTCAAGAAGAGGGACAAGGAAAACTTGTATACGAACTTCAAAGACAACGAAGAAGTTGTAGTAGAGTAATATAGTCATCGCATGAACAATAGATCGAAGTAAGCACGATTACAAAGCGAAACGAAACGAAACGCAGGAAAAAGACATGGGATGGGAGTGCGATTAAGGATTGCGGACACCAGAGACAACGGGAAGTAAATAATGTGAAATGGTAACCTGCAAAGTGAATGCAATTCGAAAAGAAAAAGATGGATTGAGAATGAGGATTGGGATGTCAAACATGTCATGGTGGAGGTAGTAAGTACAGATATATATAGAATGCGCAGATGGTTTGCTGTAGATGCTTCATGCTTGTTGGAAAATATTGAGCAACTTTAATAATTCAGCCCGTTAACCGGCCCTGGTGGCCTCTACAGTGGAAGATGAAGGCGACAAAGCCCGATGCGGGAAATGCTGGGTGTGACCATGAGCCAGGGGAACATCTGAGCTCGGATGATCGGGTATCATAGAATGCGAAGATGGGAGCGTGCTCGACTGATCAAGAGGGGACGACAGTGGTAGTCCAAAGGGAGAAAAGCCCCCTCCAGTGCCGCTGAGAGAAATGCCAAATGTATGGGACCCACGGGGAAGGGTGGTCCCATTTGTCGGAGAAGATACCATATTAAAGCTACCGGATGGTGGTGGCGGGGAGACAAACCTCGGCGGTGGTGGTGAGCGTGCGTATCCTCCAAAGGCAGGTAGTGAAGTTGCAGTGGAATTGTCGCGCCGGATGTTTATACTGGAATCACAGTCAGAACCTTGGCGGAACTGAAACACCTCCCCCGGGAAAGGAGAAACAACACCGGAGTGAGTGTTCTGCAATGACGAAGCGGTGCTCGCAGTGGTCGGAGTGCGTACACCCAAGGGATTCTTGCTATACGACAACCGGATCCCACCATTTTTGACCAAACCTCCGAGAGGACTCCCGTAGAGCTCATTCAAAGCTTTCGTAGCATAGTGAACATCCTCAAACTGAAAGTCACAGGTTGAGTATCCAAAAAACAAACGAATGCGTAAGGAAGGTACCTCGACAAAGCACATTGGTCCATTGCTCTTCTGCCTAAAGCAGAGCTTCCGATACCCCGGACGTCGAGAGAAAAGTTCCCTAAGACTATCCTCAAGATAATTTGCAGGATACCCTGGACCAACAGGACTGGTGGGAAGGTTCCCGACGTAGAGAGTGTTGATCGGAGGGTTTTGGTCAACGAGAGCGTTCCTAGGAACAGCGTTCGCAGCATTTGGTACTCCGCCACTGGAAGAACTGGTAGCATGACCACCCGCGGAAGAGCTGGCTGCTGAGCTCGCATGCGAAGCAGGCGACGGTAACTGGGGTGAAGTATTCCCAGTGCTGACTTGCCCACTGGTACTAACGGTAAGTGATACGGGTCCGCCATCGTCGACACCACCCGTGCTTGAGGTAGAGCTCGAAGGTGGCGCAGGTGGACGACTAACCACTGGCTCGTCGACAGCGGAAGCAAAGGCATGCGTCGAGCGCAGGAGTCCCGGTCGGTGAGGGGGAAGCATACCATCTTCATCATTCAAGGAGGGCGAGAAAGGTATACTAGGTTTGGGAGGTGAAGTATCTCGGGGTGAAGGAGGCCTAGGCATCACCGAAGCCTTGCGGGTTCCATAAAACGTAGTAAGAGCTGGGTATGTGGAATCACGCTCGCGGGGAGAGGGATGATCCCAAGGACCAACCATTTCACGTGGCCCACCTTCGTCTCTACTGGGAGTCTGAGCAATGATCCCACCCAAGCCATTTCCAAACATGGAGTTGGATCCCGAGCTTGCACCATCACCAGATGCGCTGCCAGATGGAGAGAGAATGCTAGTTTGCACATTCCTGGAGAGAGTCGGAGTCGGATGGAAGGCATCGTATACAGCAGAATTCCCCGATAGTGTTCGCATCGATTCACCATGAGTGGCTTTGAAATCCTTCCGTCTAAACCTTTCTCGTTCTTCTTCGTCGGCAAGCGCACGTTCGCGCGCCCCACGACCGCCAATGCCCATCCCGAGATTAAGACCCACAAGCGCCTCCCGTCTCCTGTCTCGGTCACGATCACGATCTCTTTCCCGCTCCTCCTCACTATTGTCCCCAAGCCTACCTTCCCGCCATCCGCTGCCGATATTATTATAGCCCATTGCGCTCAACGCATTGAGCTCCCTTTCGCGTGCAGCCAAGGTATCTCCTCCACTCAATGAGGTGAGCGTGTTCATGTTGACGTTGGAGTTGAGATTGAGACCAGCGGCAAGACCAGCAAGCGTGTCAGACGTGACGCCGAGCCCTCCCAATGTACCAAGGCCCCCGACACTACTATTTAGTCCAGTAAGAGTGTTCAAGTTACTGCCCAAAGATACACTGCCACCACTTGAACTGGTGCTGCCGATACCAACACCACGTTTCGTATGGAGGTTTTTCTTCGCCATTTCCGCTTTTAGGACGGCCCCTTTCTCGATGTCGACTCGACGACCCTGAAGCATATCCCTTGCTTCCAGGGCTTCCTGCCGCGTGCGGAACTTAGCAAAGCCAATTATCTGCTTGCGAGGAGGCTGTCCACCCGGGCCTTGAAAATGACTTGGCTCATCGTTGAGTGGCACCGGCAGCGGTGGCCAAGAGGTAGTTGGACCGTCGCGCCCATTATCGACGACCACACCCCCTTGGTTGACAGTGACAATGTTATACGGGTCATTCGGGCCTGAATTAAAGTATGAAGAATATGAGGAGCTGCCGCGCAAGGGAAGCCCAGAAGGAGTGCCACCTGAAGACCCATAAGCGGTATACTCCTTGTTGGGGATCTTGAGCGTCGCGGCCTCGAAGCCGCAGGAGAACGTAAACATATTTTGAAACTCCCGTTCCTGAAAACGAACATGAGTGAAGACACCAGTTCAGGAAACCAACCCGGATGAACAAACCTGCATGTCATCTGGGAAGCCAACCACAAAGATTGTGGATATCTCTTCCTGTTGACTACTCCCACTTTGGGGTTCGACAGCCGCATTTAACTGACCAGATGCACCAAGACTTCGAGCAGTGCCTGCGGCGCCACCAACTGCTCCACTACTCTGGAGATGAGGACCGTATGGCGTCTGGCTCTGAAGATGTACACTATTCAAGTATGGTACCTGACCGGCGGAGTTGCTATGGGATAGCGGATGGAAGGAATCGTGCATTTGCGTTTTCGCCGTGTGGGACTGCAAAAATGGGTCTAGGGCAAATTGCTGGGATATCTTGCCGGCTAAAGGAGGACTACTCCCAAAGTCCATCCCTCGTGCCTCGAACCCAGAAGACACAGAAGACGCTTGCTGAGACTGTTGGGAAAGCTGATGCTGGATGCCCAACGGGTGATTGGGAAAGCTTTCGGAAGCACCCGTGAATGATTGAGAGGCAGCTGAAGTGGTGGTGACTTGTCGCATACGGAAGGAACTGGGAGGTGGGTTACCCAAACTAGGATGGGAGGTGTGCGAACCATTGATTCCATTATAGGCGCTGAATGACGATCTGAAAGGGCCTGCTCCGAAATCGCCAGGTGAATTGGTCCCTTGAGGCAGTAGCTTCAGAGAGAGACCTTCCGACTCGGAGAGATAGTCCGATAGATGGAAATTGTTGTTATTATTGTACACCGGGTGACCCCCGCCCTGCACAAGCACAGACTCTGAGATTGAGTGTTGATGATTACCGTCAATGTTCTGAGGCATCTGTGAAGAGCGATGCAGGATGTCGATATGGGTATGATTGCTGTTATAATCGACATTAGATGAATCGGAGCAGCTCGAAGGGAGTCTGTGTTGGGTCTCGGGAGAGGTAACATCCGAGTCTGTGTTGGAAATGGGGTGCGACATGGCAAACGACTGCTGAAGGGGGAGGCGAATGGGCTCTGCGTCACCTTGAGCGTCAAGTGAGTCCAATAGAGAGCGATTGATGAGGTCTTCTTCAAGAGGCTGCAACCGAGGAGTCGACAAGATGGGAGATGATGGCGCCAGGGTGAAGAAACTGGAAAGAATTACAGGTGGTTGAAGTTATGTGATAGACTAGTAATTGAACATCAACAGTCGGAGACCAACGCGGACGGTGGGAGAGTGGTGGAAGGTAGCGCAAATACGAGGACTGCTGATACTGATACAATGAAAGGACAGGGAGAGAATGAAGATGGTGTAGGAGATTAGGATGCTGTTTGACGGAATGGAAGCACTACACGACGGCGGCGATGTTGAGAAGGTGTTGGGCAAGGAGACGACGTGCACGACGCGTGGGATCGGATAAATAAGAGGTTGGATGGGCAATGATGGGCGACAGCGCAGGACGAGGCACACGACAAGAAGGGGTAAAGCTAGACGTGCGACACGACGACGACGGGTGTTTGTTCGCTGTGGTTGTCGACGGCGATCGAGTTGTCAAAGTGTGAAGGAGCAAAGGAAGCGCGCGGGGCCGACACAGAATCGACCCAAAAAAAAATCAACAAACGCGAATATTTGGGTCACACCAGTCACACTACTTCCCACGCACGGACCCTAACCTTAAGTCATTCCCACGCTCGCACCCTCCTTTTGTTCACGGTACAGTCCATTGTGCTCTCGATGGAGAGCTTGAACGTGGTCAACGTGGTGCGCTGTGGCGTCTCCGACGCCGTATCGAGTGAAGTGGGCAGTTGCTGAGTGGAGAAGAGTACCGAACGCGCCATGGGCCCAAGGTGAAAAGCAAAGGGGCATGATGTCGACATGCAACAAGACGGGTGGTCTGGAGACCCCCCAAGGTGTCAATTTGGTGACGACACAATATCTCGCTTCTTCGTACCTCCATTGGCTGAGGCCGCATCGCGACTAACCCTTGGGTTCCACGTCAATTAGCACTCTCGCGATCGTAGACCACCGCAACATGGTCTGGCAGTTGCTTGTCGTGAGCCAGGTCGCTGTCACGAAGCAAAAGGATCGAGGATCATCGACTTCTTCCTCCCCAAAGACGGCAAGATCAACCCTGCCACGTAATCTACAACCATCAAGTCCCTATGTATCCTACACGACGAAGACCTGCGCCACCTCTTCAAGCCGTTTCGAGCAGAGTCTCCTGATTCGTCCTCATGGAATCGCTCTTCAGATCAAAAACGGACTCCAATGTGCCAATCTCGCATTACTTGCTCGTCGTGAACCCTCATGGGCGCTGGTATAACATCAGCCTCGTGCCTTGCTCAGACCTGTCACGGACAATGAAACGTCCGGTAGCCCCCCGATTTACACAATGACAGCGCACGAGTGTTCCACTTATACATTCCGGACTTGTTCGCTTACCTGGCATTGTTTAGCCGTATGTGGAGGGCATTTATCACGATACTGCGACCCACTGCTGCTGCAGTACTTTGATTTGAGTTCTACAATTCCCCGAATGTGGAAGGTCACAAGGGATTGCCTGCCCAGGTGAGAGATGTAATTATGAAAGTTGTGGATCATTAGAGCATTCGATACTGCAATGGCGTGTACGTTTGAACTCGGACAAGCTCCACGACAAGCGATCCAAGACGTCGACTTGAATAAATGAACGAGATACATCACTGATATGTATACGGCACATGGAAAACAAGTATACACTGGAAAAATGAGATGCCAGGCTTACTTGTGTAAAGGACACGTATAGTACTCGTCATCTTTGGATCTTGACTTCGACGGTTGTTAAGCGACAGGAATCGTGTCAAGACCACGAACGTTTGGTTCAAGTTGCCAACTTGAATGGTTGCACGGGCTCCCGAGCATGAACTGGTGTCACTGGTACAAGTCTGAGCCTACGTGGCCGGGTGTCTAGCATGTATGTATGTACCTCATCTCGTTCGTCAGTTAAGTTCCGAATAGTACCAGGAGCCTCCGAGCCTAGCGGAAAATGTTGTCTCCCAAACTTGAAACCACTGGCGAATTTTGGAGATCGGAAGATAGTCTTTGTTGTCTTGACCGTACTAATCCCCCCCTCAGATCCGAGTCGATGCGAATATACAATATTGCTCATGTGTAGGCTCATGACATGTCGTATCATATTCTCCATCTGCTAAACTAGTACACCCTCAAACTATGTTACGTATCCATAGGAATTGTTCAGGAGCCCCTCAGAGGTAAGGAACGGTATCGTACAGAAAGAAGGTAGCATTAACTTGAACACCTGAAAAAACGTGCGCCAAATTTGAGTCCTACAGATTTCTTGCAGAGAATTCAATGAATGCCGTCATTTGACACATTGATCATCTCCAGGTTTGTCGAGCGACAACCCTCTGCATGGGGGAAGGCATCAAGCGAATCCTCGGGATAAGAAGAGTTTCCGTGGTCTGAAACCAAATCATGGAACCCTCCAGCTGGGCTGAGTGATGACCCAGAAGTCTGTAAGGTATCCGGGAGAACCAATCCTGATGGCCATTGTGCCATCATATGAGTTCGGGGGTGCATAACACTAGGAACCCTCGTTGTGTCTGACTCGTGGATCCAAGGTAAATCGATCCCAACGTTTTTCTGCCAAGGCATCGTTGGGATAAACATACTTTGATCATTATCCGGGAGTGGCTGGAAGAGATGACTGCTGTCGGGGGGCGACAACAGGGTAGGCTGGAAAGGATATGCCGACGGCTGAGTATGGGCGTTGGCAAACTGCCACTCAGGAACCGAATGCGAGGGCATGGCATGCTGTAGCTGTCCACTCGGGACGAGGCTAGCACCAGAAGGGCTGGTGCAAAGCTGAATGCTGGTGGAAGCGCGATCCGTATCCCAGAGACTAGGATCATGTTCAGCGGATCCACAACCACCTTGAATCGGAATATTATAGGGAAGGGGAGGAGGATGGAACACAGGGTTCAATGCATGATGTTGTATGCCCGGTGGATGACTCTGGTGCTGCATCTGAGGACTACCCCGGGGGTGATTTGACAAGCGATGCATAGACCGAGGCGTGGGTGTCTTGGACCAAGATGTTAGCTCACTCACAGCAGTTTCAATGACTAATGGAGATGAAAAGAAAGAGCTATAGAGTCGGTTTGACTCAGAACTCGTATTCTCCCTCTCGTCTTCATCTGCGAGCGCCATATCGAATTGGGTGGGTGAAGTTAGAGCAGGTCCTACTTCGCACATCTGATCGACACTGAATACACGCATAGTGAAGGGGCTGGGACCCTGAGGAGCACGATAGCCTGACCATCGTTGCCCCCATACCGGGAACTTGAAGTTAACATTAGTCTACTAGCGGAACCCAGTTCAGCAATGACTTACACACTCTGGCGGGACGTCCCGTAGCTCATTTCCAATTACTCTCCCATAGATCATGAACGTGATGTGGGAAGGCGTATTATGTACCTTCGGTCAACAGAGGACAGTCACATCTGCAAGAGATTATAAGGGACAGCCGGGTAACACAACGTGTTGGCTGCTACCGGGGAGGAACAGCCTCGCCGGTGTGCACCTGTCTGGTATTTTCAGCTGTGTATTGACATTAGGATTTGCCTTGGCGTTAAGAAAACGTGGACATCGATGGCACAAACTCCGAAAACAGTCATAGGCTGGCCACTCGGTGATGGGAGAGGAATAAATTTGCGTCATTGCAGTGTCTAGTCGGGTAGAATTCTGCAAACGAGGACCGCTGTACAGAGACGGGTGCAGTACTACTACTAACTGGATCAGAACGGGCAAAAATGCTTACTCTGCCAGGTTTGCGGGCGGCCCGCCCCCGGTACTCTGCTGTGCGAATGCACGAAATACATGCTGGGATGAATGTATCGCTGTAAGCCTCGAGGGAACCTCGCGCTCTGTGGCGGTGGTGAAGTCGTGAAAATTGAACAACCTTGGAGCGCACAACGTCGGTGACTGTTCGGCTCGCCGCTGTGTGGAACCGCCTCTAATACCGGGTACTGCACCAGGCTACATGCAACGAGGTAAAGGTCAGGCGGGAGACCCGGACGAGTCAGTCCACAAAGAAAGGGTACCTGTTGTCGTCATCCTAACTTCCAACTTCCTGAGCTTCGCCGCATCGGTCATGACTCGTTCCTACTCGTACAAGTACGGAGTCGTGCGGAATGCTGGACCCACGTGTCGCAGGCCTGCATCCTGTTACGGGTGCTGCCCGACCACAGCAACCTCATGGTCAGTGACAGCTGCTAGAGAGATTCAAATTTTGGTTCGCTGTGTTCTCTATACGCAGTTCGATAGCAGCGGTGTTAATGTACAGTGGATATCATATCCTGGAATACACAGTAAATGGTTCGAAAATAGTTTTTATCCGCTAAGGCGCCCTTCCTTTCAAAGTTCCAGACTGAGAAGAGGAAGTACTAGAGCTTTTAGTAACGACTTCCTGCGCCCTACCACGCATAACTTGACGGGGCACAAGTGTTGACTTCCTGCCCCTCATATTCGTGTTATTCGTTGTGCCCGATCCCGCCCTACTTTGAAGTGTCGCTTGGGACGCAGTTGCAACTGCGCGACTGCGCGCTGTAGTGCTTCTCGACGGCAACGCTTTGCGTGCGCTGCCCATCACCCTTAATACGGGGCGTACAGTGGATTTGCGCTTTGCAGGATCCAACACCCTTTGCCTCTTGACCTTAGTGCCACCATCGTCGCCGGGTTGACTTTCACCCTCGTCTTCACTCGAGTTTGACTGCAGAGAATCCTTGAGTATGGAAGGGGGGGCAGGTCTTCCGCGCAAGGTGGCGTTTTGGTATTGAGATGTCTGCAAAGTATTCCGTGCTTCTCCTTGAAATGTGCCATGAGCGCGCTTTCGGCCAGCTAAAGACGAGGATTCAGAACTCAAAGAATCCGACGATATTCTCGTCCGCAAAGAACATGCATTATCGGTGGTCGTGAGCGCACTGGTCAAGCTATCGACGGAAGAATATGCACCGGATGGCATAGCTTCTGGGGAACGATGAGGAGTTCGCAAAGATGCGCCGAAATCATCCTCACTTAAACCTGTCTCGCTACTACACATGCTGTCATCAAGAAGGGTGTCTTCATCTTGCTGGCGCGGAGCGTCGCGACTTATTTCGTAACCATGGACCCCGGAAGGTATATCATTGCTGTCGCTTGAGCTGTGCACGGAGCCGGGGTGTCCCTCGTGCTGCCTCCCAAGCAGCTCACCAAAACCCTGTTCATCTTCAGGAATAGAGGGGTATGCGGAATCGGAAACGACACGACGATCATTGTCTGACCTCCTGGCGACTGAACTTGGAAGTGAGGCCGATGCAGGTAGGGGCGTGGGTGGATATGCAGATGGGAATGCTGGGTATGTCCTCCATTCGACAGAATGGTATTCAGGGGCGGTCCTGGAAAGGTCAAGCGTAGTGATGGGAGCTTTTGGGCTCGATGCGGGATGGGCAGGAGCAGGGGAATAACATAGGGTCTGGGAATACCGAGGAGAGTCGTGAGATGGATGTTCGTCATACACGGGGAGTGATGTAGTGTAAGCAGATTTCGAGCGTCGATCAAGAGATATTCTTGAATTTGGAAGACTATTCACGGACGGACGCCCATTTGAGTGTTGATTGTCAGCAACACCGCGGGCAGATCCATGACGTTTAATTTGCACACGCGAAGCCCATGCACCAACAGGGTGGTCAGCAGGAATTGAAATATTAGATTGGCTACTTCCGCGTGTTGAGCCTCCCGAGTCGACTGAGCTAATGCGGGCACTGGGGGGCGACTCGTCAGGCACTTCTTCCAATTCCCCAGTGCGCCGAAAAGAGAACCAAGGCGATGAGAGGATATAATCCAGTGGTACTTGCAAAAGAGCGAAAAGGAAATCCCCTATGTCGCGCGAAAGCTCCAACATTGGATCCACAACTGCAGCGTAAGGCTTGACGAAGGGACGGAGAACATGCAGAAACAGGGGTTCAGCGCCCTGTCGTAATGTTGGTTTCAATGGCAGGCGAAAAGATCCCAGTTTCCACGTACTTTAGCACGAGTCAACACAAGGAAAAGTAGAAACACTGATTTGATTTCGCTGTAAAAAGGAAGGAAGATACCGACGATGCGGTCGAAACTTCTTTCGTATACCGCATAACAGCACTACAAAAATCAAGTGAGAGTTCGACTTGATAATCCATCCTTTCGGCATTACCCAGATAACCCAAACAGCCAGACAACCTTTGAGATCCCTCTTCCTCTGGGTAATAGCGCGGACACTGGGTTGGCCACCTCGCCGCGCAGATGGAGGGGGTGGCTTTAAAGTTTTGAAAGTTTCGTAGACATTCAAGAAAACAACAAAGAGCCGAAGGGCTGGGACGACCAGGGGCATTGTCAAGAAGCAAACATGCAACAAGCTAGGTGAGCGAGTTGGAAGGAAGGCGTGAAGGCGTTTGTTTCACTTGGTGTATCGGTGAAAGCGACGCAAGTGCATGCATCGTGTTGAATAGTGTTATGTAAGCGACAAGAGTTAAAATAATTACTGTTGAAAAGTATTTCCCACGATTGGTACCAAATGCCCAAAATACGGACCTCAAGAACAAAGAAACCCCCGGAAGGTTTTGAGGACATCGAGAGTGTAGGTGTACTACGAAGATGAACATTCTCAGAAATTCATTTGGCCCAGGTTCTCGATGACTACGCGAAGAAGATGAGGGATGCTGAAAACGAGTCCCATGAGGGCAAGCGCAAAGCCGAATCGTTGTGGCCCATCATGCGTATCTCGCACACCCGTTCGCGATACATTTATGAGCTTTACTACAAGCGTGAGGCTATATCCAGGGAGCTGTACGACTGGTTGTTGAAGGAGGGTTATGCGGACGCCAAGTGAGTTGCCTCCTCTTGCATGTGTCCCGGCGCCAAACTCCACCAGTTTGATTGCCAAGTGGAAGAAAACCGGCTATGAAAAACTATGTTGTTTGAGGTGCATTCAGACGAAAGTAGACCATTTCTGCGTCCACTCTGTGTTCATGGCTAATGGACGCGTAGGACATGAACTACCAAGGGTCAACATGCATTTGCCGCGTGCCCAAGGCTCAGATTCGTGCGAATACTATAGTGGAATGTGTTCATTGCGGTTCGTGCGGGTGGACGTCCTCCTCGCCTCATGGCTGAATAAATGAGCACAGGTTGTCGTGGTTGCAGCTCGGATTCGTGAGGAAATGCTATCATGGTCGCTCGCTCGCATACCTTCGACACTGTATTTCCACTCAGTATTATCTTCTGGCTACCCAACCTCTCCATCGAGCATTGTTGTCGTGGTTCGCTGGGCTTGGCAGATCACTGCACATTTTCTCGCGGTTCATCTCTTCATACTTCCGTTCCAACATCTTGGAGTCTGATCAGACTTCGAGGATATGCACCATGTTTAGTGATACTTTTTACGATGATGAGCTCTGATGTGTTTTGGTTGCCCTGCAACGGTGTACTTAGGCATCACTGCACTGAACAGTTGTCATGTGTATTGTTCTTTCAGCACCTTTAGAGTGCCAGAAAATACAACGACCGTCTTGTTCCACCGCTTGTCGACGTTGTAGTCGACTTCGTAACGTCTCGGTCACCACCGCGACCTCGTGCTTATCCCTTGTCTTGTCCCCAATTTGGGGGTCGTTCTCTTCATCCCTTGGTGGCTTCCCCAACTGTGGTGATGCAGTCCTCGGTAAGTGGTGATATAAGTCCAAGGCAGAGTTACTCGAGGATCCCCCGCTGCCATCGAAGCCGTCGAGAGCAGTTGGTCAGTCACATTCTCTGTCCTTTACGGTCCAAGTAAAACTCACATGTGTGGACGCATGTCCACTGTGATCCGCAACCAGAAGCCTAAGCAGCCAACTCCACGAAATCGGAATGTCGACTTCCACCAGCCTCAGGAGACGTCCTCATTGCCACAAATGTGGGTCGCCGATGCAAGGCCACAGGCGGAAGAACGGAACATTCGTGTGTCCTGAAGAAATGTCACTTTTCACAGAAACCGTTTCCAGCACCCAGTGCAAGAGTCACTCCACACCGCTTCCATCACCTCCAGCCTCGCCCGGTGGGTCACCCCATGTTTCCCCACCGCCATCTCCGGGTTTCTCCCTTGTGCGTGAAATGCCCGATTTTAAGCCTCCCCCGGGAGAACGCTGGCATTGGAGGAATCCGAATTGGGTCTCGCCGCCTCGCAAGATGCGTCTGTACACCCCCAGCCACGGGGAACGCGGATCCCTTACACCGACAGAACCTGTCACGGAGCCTACAGCGGGTCAGAAGGGAACCCCCGTGTCTTCCAACTTCATACGGGAGGAAGAAGAAGTGGAAGAGGCAGATCCGTCTGCGTCCTGGTCCAAAGTTGATGATGACGAAGCGAATGTGGAGGGGATCGAGTACTCGCATCATTCAAACTCGCTATCTCGCCCGTGGTCGCCCTTTTCTCAACCCCCCATCACCGACATCAGTCTTAATACTGCGCTGCGTGCTAGCACCCCTCTATTCAAGGTCTTTCGTACCCCTTGCGAGGACCTTGATGATGTTAGGCGGACCGCCCAGAGTGAGGGAAAGCATGTCGCCATCATCGACGCTCCCCTGGCTCATCGTGCAACAATGAGAGTGCCATCGGATAGAGCGAACAACACAGTCTGGGTTGTTGTTAGTGATCGCGTTGAAGACTTGAAGTATGCGGTTGACTCTCAGCAAGGGGGTATGCCTGGTACGTTCTTCCTTGAGGAGTCGCCAACTAGGGGTGTGGGTTTTTTTCAAGTGGTGATAGCTGGAGTTATGGGCGGCCTCATGGTTGCCGCTGGTCTTGCATACTTGTAGCGATTCAAACCGACGATCGAAGGCCCCACCTGAGAAACGGAGACACAATGCCATGCCATTTTTCTTTTGTACCATATACCGTGACACTGCTATGTAGTTCCATGTTATGCGTGCTATGCCTCTATGTTCACTTCAGCGCGCAGGCCTCCGGTCCAATGAACCTAACCTCATGATAAAGAAAAGAGAGTAATCCCCCGATTGAGCTGTGATCAAAGCTAGCAATACGAATTTCCACCAAAGGCTTCCACACCTAAAATCAGTTCACAGTCATGCATTTACACCTTTAAAGTTACTTCACACTTGGCGAGCTACTACTAGCTGTCATACAGCCCAATCATCTAATGTCCCATATCCAGGTCTGCTCCCCCATCCTCTCGCCATCCTCTCCTCCGTCCTCTCCTCTCGACTCTTCAGCCCCCCAGAAGACAAGCCCCCACGCAACAAAGTCTTCAACCAGCTACCCGCTTCCTCTCTATCGTTTCCCTTGCCCTGCTTGCTCTTCTTTCTGTTCTTCCGCTCCCTCAGCTTCGACGCGCCAGGTTGCAGGCCGGCGTAGGATTCCGGGAGCTCTGCGAAACTGATACGCTTCGGCGTTGACACGCCTGACGAGGGTGCACTTCCCATCACCCTTGCCACCCCATTTCCAAATACTTCAGATAGGCTCATCGTGCTGGGAGACGGGGAAGGTGTCGGAGGTACCGAGCGCACCTTCAGCGAGGAATGTTTAGGGGGCGACGGAGGGCGAGTGGACATCGAATGACGTCCTTTGGTATAAAGTCGCGATATAGACGCCGTAGCCATCGATGTGCCTTGGACCGGAGCTGGAGGCGGTGTGACAGGAAGGAAAGCAGGAGCACAATGATGTCTAGCATCTTTACGCTGAAGGGTGTTGACAGTGGTCGAAGAGGGATGGCCATCGAGAATTTTACGCAACGACTGGACAGTTCGGTAGCCCGTTGGGCGATCAGAAGACTCCGACGATGATAGCGAGAGCTCTTCGTCAGTAAGCATCGTGTGCAGTGGAGTCGGAGGAATGGGTGACATGCGGGGCGCATCTGAGCGAGACCTGAACAACTGTGCTTGTATTCCCGATCGACAGCGATCCGAAGATGGGTGTGAAGTTCTTGCAGAGGATGAGAACGTATGCTTCGAACCTCGTACAGAACCTGTTGGGCTGGCGGATGCACACCTATTATGAGAGCCCAACAACCGGGCAGAAGAGGGAGGTGGCAGAGATCCTGAACGTCTAACAAGATTCGACAGAAGATAGTAAGCTGGAGTAGTGCTCTCAGGGTGTGTCTCGGGCAACATTCCGGCAGTGGGTGGACTTTGTGTTTCTTGATGATGCGCATCAAATTGAATTGAGTGAGAGGATCCGGAAGTCCGCAACCCCAACGTAGACGGCAGTGTTATCAACTGTGGATCCGCGGTGGACTCAACATACTGTGTAAGCGCCCTTGGAGCAGGTGCAACCAGTGCATCGCGAGTAGGATGCGAATACCGGAGATTTGATGACCTATTTAACTCCAGGATCGATGGTTTTCTTCGATGCCGTATATCTGACACAGTGGTTGTGGGCAAACTTCGGCTCACAGCCCCCTCGGCCGAGTGACCTCTCCCTTCCTCTCCAAATAGTTTAGCAACCCCTTCTGATATTTCCTCCAGGTGCTCCATCCACGTTTCATGTACCCCACTGGTGACCCTAATCCGGGTGGACAAATTCCGAGCACGCACCTCCAAGAAACGATCGGATTCAATGTCGGAGTCAAGAAGGGTAGAGAGACTGGACTGCGCGGACATGGTGGTACGAAGCAGGGCATTGGACATTTCGAGCGCATGTACGCTGCGTTCAAGCAGCGTGTCAAGGAAAGGATCGGAGGCTGCCGCAGGGACACGCTTGCGTCTGCGAATGCGTGTGGGCGACTGTCGAAGGGATGGGTGGACTAAATGGTGTTGTACATAGAAGACGTGCTCTTCTTGATCATCCTCTGTATCAGCATCCGCTTCGTCTGCGGTTTCTGGGTAATCGGGGGGTCGGTCAGATTCGGCTTCCGTCAGGAGGGATGAGACACAAGTGCTACCCCAGCTAGGTGGTGATGAATACTCAGGGAGGGTTTGAACGGTTTCCGAGGATAATTTCGATACGGAAAATCGTTTGTGCCGTGTTCTGCGATGTATGAGGTCGTTACTTGGATGGTGATAATAGGCACTAGAATGCATCGTGTGACCCAAGCAAGCAGCGCCTCGAATCAAGTCAGAATCACTGTAAGAACCAACTGACAGCGGTAGTACGCGGATTAGGTCGAGGTCAAGGAGAGAAATGCGATAAACCCCTCAAGTAGCTGTTCCGATGACTAAGCATGACTCATAAGCCTATACACAAGTTGCATACTTCGATAACGCAGGTATCTGTAACGCACAGGGGTACGCGGAATTCCCCGTCAAATGACGAGACTAACAATCGCAGCTAATTCATCGTACTAAACACTCTCCATTGAACGTGCCGGGTCATCTAACAGTACCGGATGAATATCCAAGTACGTTTATGGAGTCGAATCCGGTAACCTACCATGCTCAGATAGGTACACCTTCCAGCGCAATTGGTTCCGGGAGCGGGAATTGTTCGAATGGGCCAGCAATCCTCTCCAGGGCGGACTTTCTGATCCGATATAGCATGATGCCTGGGAGGTAGGATTTCCATGTCGTCCAAAGGAACCAGCGACCATGTTGGGCGAGAGTTGTATCATAGTTGGCTAATAGTAATTGGGTTCAACACCACGCACCGAGGAAAGACACTTTGACCATACCTCTCAGGGCCTCGCGCAGATCCAACCATTTCTTTGTCACGTCAGTTAGGATAACGTCAGCTCCCCAACGCACGCACTTGACCAGAAGTCAGTCAGTCCTATTGGACCAAAATGCAAGACAACGACCACTGACTTCCATCATATGCTCAGGCTCGTTCACCGTCCACACCATGAGCTTCTTGCCGGCAGCTCTGCACTCCTGGCGGAAGCTGGGGAGCAAACCGTGAGTATAAACCTAGTCGAATAACACTCTAGGTTCCCTACTTCAAACCATCACTTCCCGCTAATGAGGAAAACGCCATCGAAAACACTTCTACATCATTCCAGAAGTACTCGCGCGCCAAAGTGGTACTTTCACCGATATGTGACCTGCGGCAATAAGGTAATCTCGCTTTTGCGTATGCCACGAAACGCGGATGCCAAAGTCCAAGTAAGATGCGCGGCGCAAGCTTTGTTTCCCATTCTGCTTGCTCTGAAATGATGGCGTGCATTAGTCGAAAAAGACGGTCTGGGTCGTTCTGTACTTTGACGTCAACATTGAACCACACGTGGTGGTTTTCAGGCTGGGAGAATGGGCTGATCAGTAAGTGCACTGCTGTAAGCTGCAGTAGACTGACTTTCATCAGGAGTGCGATGGTCTCCGCAAATGTGGGTATGGATTGTTTGGGTTCCTTCTTGGTGCGAAGATGTTGCATGCCATCTTTACCGTACCATGCACGTTCTCGAATTGAACCTGAACTCCATTGGTCACTCGTCAAACGTGGCCCGATGGCGCGAAATTACCTTTGGAATCCATTGTCCTGTCAAGAGCTTCATTTTGCGCACGTTGTAACATGTTACCAAAAAGGGTAAAGGAAATCATTGAATGGCGCTCACCGGGATCATGAAACATTACTACCACACCGTCCGCGGAGACATGGACGTCTGAGACACAGGTTACGGTTAAGACCATCAAGCAATGCAATCAAATACCACTCTCGATGCCTTCAGCCCCATCTCGTATGGCGGCTTCAAAGCTAGCGAGCGTGTTCTCAGGATATATGGCAGAAGCCTGTAGGAGAAGAGTTGACTGGGTTACTGCCCTTTCAACTCTGGGCTACGTACACCGCGATGACCCCAACATTCTAAGCCACGGTCTTAATGACAAGAGCAGCCAAAGACAACGAAGCACATACCAGGTAAGATTACAGGTGTCATTGGTCACGTATGTGCTCTGCTGATAGGAAGGGCAAAGGGATAGGATCCAGAAACACAAAAGAGAACGAAAAGGATGAGTGGAGCGAGAGGAGCTTATGTATTTGAGCGACGGGTGGCTGGGAATGTTGCGGAAAGCAATTACCGAAATTGCGAGACGGTTCTGGGACCCCTACCTCCGCACAGTGCCAGTGTTTGCCGTAACAGAGGAGCCGTGAGCGCAAGCAGCGAGGCAACCAGCTCTGGGGAGAAAATTTGTGCAGACCATTTGTCACTGTTTAGGACAAGACACGAAGTTCCGGTGGTAACAAGCGAACCAACTAGTACGGCTGGGTGTCTGAGATAGTAGTCCTCTGATGATGCGGTCGATAACACGCTTGAACTGTCTCTGACCTCAAGTTTATTGGATACTGCGGCAACTTCGGAGCCATAGGTCGGCATAAGAACTTTCTGAACATTAAGGTTACTAGTAAGGGCCGCACCGCATCGGCAAGGTGTATATACTACCGCTTGGTAAACAAGAGGTTGTGGAGCTCAAGCTATGTAGTCACAATCTTCACCTTCATACGTTTGCTTTCAGTGCGAACGGCCAGTAGTTGTCCGAGCACATGAATTTGGCGACGAGAAGCAGGTGAAAGTTGGGAGAGGCGTTTGGCAGACGTGAGACCAAGTGTTTCAGCCTCTTCAATTGCGAGCAGATCTTCGTCGTTTTTTCTGGAAATAATCAGTGGGGGAGTGAAGAAGGGTGCAGTAAGCTGACCTTTGTACGATTTGTGCTAACTGGGGCCGATCACATGAGCGAATCTGCACTTTCTGTACAGAGGGGGTAGTTGGATCGTTAGGAGGTACGGTGTCAGGATCATGGACAGAGGAGAAGTTGTGGTGGATAGTGACAGTGGCAATGTAGTTATCGAACGTGATTAACCCTTTTCACGGATAATGTCACCACGAATGGTGACGATCTTTCCTGAATTGAAGAAGAAATCGGTGGAGGGTTCTATCCCTCCAGGATGCGGTAGGGATTCAATGAGACGGCATGATGCTGTTCTTTAGTGTGGTTAGTGTTCATACTTCCATCTGAATTTGCAACAAGATAACAATTGCACGTGTGACATGAAACCGGTAACCTGCATATTCAGGTCGTAGCTAGCTCCCGCCTGGTGTGAGGGAGGAATTACGGGCGATATTGAGGATTCCTCGAAGCATGAATTCATTGTCTGTAACAAGGATGTCGCCATATCTTCATGGAACAAACGAGATAGGCTTCCCAATCCTTTTAATGTGGGGAAGACGAATCAGTAATTCCCCAATCCAATGCACCGTCACGTCGACGCACCCGCCCGCATTTGTGCTCGTGAAAATAAACACGATGAAGATTCACCCATTGGAAGGTCTGGAGCCACAAGTCGTTCCGTTGACGCTTATGACACACTCGTTCACTACAAAACAAGAACAGTGTCGGCAAAACAATATCTCGGACCCAAAACAATATCTTGGACCCAATTACCAATGACATTGGCGTACGCATTCACGGCTTGCAGATCTCAAGGACAGTCGAGCGCGTGATCGTGGATATAGCGATACCTCCAACAGGGGGATTGACGCGTACGTCGCGCTGTCCCGCTGCCGAGGAACTGATTGTTACGCGACTTCGACGAGAAAGTGGTGTCCACTCACCCAAGCGAAAACTTGCGGAAAGAGGATGCGAAACTCGCTGTGCTGGACGAAGCCAGAAACGATTGTGTATAGCAACAATATCTTATTTAGTAACTGCAGCACAACATCTTGCGCTGCCGCCCGCCTGCTTTACACTTTCCCCCAGTCGAGTATACTCGACTAGATTACTTATTCATTCCTTTCATAGACGCGCTCGCTAGTATACCACTCCACGTATTCCGATTCGAGTATTGCCAATATGACCATCCAATGTAAGTACGCGTACGACATCAACAAGGGTATGAAAGTTCGGGGGTTACGAGCGAAATTGTTACCCAGGATGTTACTGCATTGGCCTCCTGATGTGAACCACGCCTTCGTCATCCGTCTCCCCATACTCGCTAACACTACTTTCTGGCCGCAGATTCTGTACAGATCTGGATGGTTCACTGGTTTCACTGGGCGTCTCTTCACTGGGTGTTGTTGGAATGCTAGGAATGACATCGTCTGTCACGGATGGGCCAGAAAACATCGTCGGTGATGGTCCTGGCGTCGATTTTGGCACATCATTTGGCTTGCTGTCTTCTTTGCTCTCCCCTTTGACTGAGATGTCACGTAGAGTCACGAGCATTTGCTCCCGTGTACGTGCCGCAAGGTCGGCAACATCTGCGACCGTCAAGCCAGTTGTGTGGGTCGGTGGGAGAACTGTCCCCATCCAAATTGATCACAGAAGTAGATGCAGAACATATTCACTGACCTCGAACCTTGATAACACCCTTTCCCAACACACCCTTGTGGTACAATCTCCAGTAGTTCTCACAAACAATAGGCGTGACTGGTAGACCGGCCTGGATGGCGAGATGGAATGCACCCTTTTTAAACGGCAATAGGGTAGGCACCTCTTCAATGTGCCGTGTCCCTTCAGGGTACATCATCAAGGAAACACCTTCCTGCTTCATCTCCTCGCCCGCAGCTTCCAAAGATTTATGCGCCTTCGTGCTGTTCCCGCGATCGATGAAAATCGCACCAGACATATACATCCAAGGACCGAGAGGTGTCCACTGGAGCTCCCGCTTGGCCATGATGGATGCCTTTGGGGGGAACATTCTGTGTCAAAGTCAGCCAACAAACACGTGCCAGGCAAAGACGCAATTGAGAAGAAATGACAACGAAAAAAAAAAACACAGCGCTGACCTCGCCAGGTATAAAATATCAAGCATGCTCTGGTGATTTCCAACCATGACAGCTGGCCTTGTTTGTAGGTATTCCTCACCCTCTATCTCCACCTTCAATTCGAGTGCATGGCTAACCAAGTTATAGAACGTTCGTGCAACAACATAGTTGACGTCGTATCGGCGACCAACGAGGGTCATACCGACTGCTACGACGATTCCCCATGCTGACACGACGGCAAGACTGCCCAAGAAGATGCTGATTCGCCAGTAATAACGACCCACTGGGGATGTGTTTGCGATGGAACGGAATAAAAGGACTGGGAGAGAAATGTAGGCTATGGGCTTCACAACGAAAGCAAGGAAAGACATCTAGCAGGTGGTATGTGGTCAGGAGGAAGATTTATCGATGGAAGGGTTGTTACGCACGCTGAGCCCAGCCAACGTGGTCTGGCTCTTGGGGAGAGAGGTGGGAAAATAGCAAATTTTGTTTCCAAGTGTCCAAATACTACCTAGCCACACAGCGTGTTCTCACCCACTAGTATGAGTAGTCTTAGAATTAAAGTTGCATTGCAACCCCAAGACAGTTCTAGTCTACTACATGCTGTCGGCCGCCTTTTGAAACTTGCATCGCAAGGATTTACGACGGGGCACCAGATTCTGTCCCTTGTCTTCTGGAGAGGTTGATGCCTCTCTTTTCCTCCCTGTCAAACGGCTGGTAGTTGGCCGTGTTTCATGAACTAGATGACGGATTTTGATCGCCTTCTTCTTCCCAAAAGACATACTATCCCAGCCACCTTTGTCGGCCATCATATGGATGACGTCCCAACACTCCGCAGACATCCTTTGCACACTGAGACGACCGCGAGTGATGAGAGGCATAGCTTTGAGATGTCGGTTTCAGGAACCCGCCAGCGATGAAGTTGAGACTGCCAAGGCACAATACCTTTAATGGTATTAATGCCGTCCTCTCCCACATAACTGACTACCTCAGGGAGATCAGCGGAGGGGAGATCAGCAAGGTGACGAAGCAGGGATAGCGGAACAAAGTGCCGTGCCCGTGCTACAAACTTTGCGTCCACCATAAACCATCTGGGGTTATCCTTGTCCGATTTCTGGCGATATAACGATGTAATGTGCGACCGCAGGACCTTTGCTAGTCGCACGGATTCCTCACCTGATCAAAATACGGATGTGCGCTGGCTTGGAGGTTTATTTTTCGGAGGTGACAGGGCAGGAATCCGTACATACCTGTCCCATGCAGTGTCTGTTCATCGGCTCATCAGCAGGTGGCGACGGAATTCTAGAATTCGTGGGGGCGTACAATCTGGGTAAGCCTCTTTGGAAACCTAAAAACAACTGCCTGAGCATGGAACTGTGGAGATCCGATGCGTAGCACACCTCGGCAAAACCAGCGATGCCTAACTTGTCGCATGAGACACTTGGATCATTGCACGCGGGATATTCACTGACCTGGGTTCTTGCAGTTGGAGTGGTAGAATAGAATCTGTGCGCGCTTCACGGCAAAAAGAAACCGTGTATGAGGTACTGGCTAACCTTGTCTCCGAGAGCCATTTCTTTCATGAGGTTTCTCGCTTCATAGTTGCGAACGCCTTCCCATGGGGTGAATCCCAGTGACTCAAAGTCGTCAATACTAAACTGTTAATGATTAGCGACGATGCATAGCGGTGTATGGGGCGTGCCTTGACGTCTTTGCCTTTGACGACGCGTGAATCTGGCTCTGCCTTCATGAGCCAATGTTTTCGTGTGCCTTCAAGTTGCTCCATGAATAGTACATTCAGACTCAGCCCGCTAATATTTGTGGCTGGCGGAACAAGTCGGTACTAGGCCTCTGCTGCGGATTCTCACCCTCGGTCGCTAAGAATATTTGCTGTGAACGACAGCAACGGTCCCCAGAGCCAGTCACTATAAGTTGGCGACGTCAAAGTTCCGTCAAGCAACGACATGTCGAGCAATAACGGTTTGGACATCATGGTCGACCACAAGCACCGTATTCCCTCCCCGAGTTCATCCCGTGGGAATATAGTCGACCATGACGCCCCGCATGGTATAGATCTATATCCCTCCTTTCATTCCTGACCATGCAAGGCTCAACATCCGCAGTTACAGAGGAACACAGCCCGTCGAAGCGTCATGTCGCAGAGGGCAAGGCCCACATGATCAACGTACAGCCCCTCAAACGCAGCGAAATGCAGGTGAGCTCCGAGTCGCAATCGTGCCCCAAACACAGAACTTGCTCATATCGTTCCCTCAGCCATCGTACGCTCAGGATCTCGGAACTGGCGAGGTACGCTCGACCCCTGGCTGCGTATTCCCCCCATACCGTGCTCACCGTCCACATCGCATCTAGGTAACCCATGGCGTCTATGGCTCTCTCCTACAGGGCCTTGGTACTGTCGTTGGATTCTGTGGTGCTATTCCATGTTGCCCGTGCCCAAATCCCTTCCGCAACGTCCATCAGGGTAGGATGCTTCTTCTTCGTCCCTCCACTTTTGTCTCATGCACTGCTCCAAGGCTCGGTCGGCTTGGTCACACGTTTTGGCCAATTTTACAAGTCTGTGGACCCAGGTCTTGTCCAGGTCAATGTTTGCACGGAATCCCTCCGAATCGTGGATGTCAAAATACAAATCAGTCCCATTGGCAGGCAGACTGTCATCACACGCGACAACGTCAACGTCGAAATGTGCGCTTCCCGTCTCACGGCTCTTTTCTATGTTCCGTGCTAATTCCGGAAACAGCGACTCTGTGATCTATTTCCAGATTACGAACCCATACCGTGCTGCTTTTGGCATCAGTGATCTCCGTCAAGCTCTCACTGAGCGTGCCCAGACTACTTTGCGTCATGTCGTCGGCGCTCGTGCAGTCCAGAGCGTCGTCACTGAGCGGGAAGCGATTGCTTTTGAAATTGCAGAGATTGTCGGTGACGTTGCCGACAAGTGGGGCGTTGCCATCGAGGGTATCCTCATCAAAGACATCATATTTAGCCCCGAGGTCTCTGCCTCGCTGTCCTCTGCCGCTCAGCAGAAGCGGATCGGAGAATCCAAAGTCATTGCTGCACGTGCTGAAGTCGATTCCGCCCGACTCATGCGTCAGGCTGCCGATATCTTGGCCTCTCCCGCCGCCATGCAGATCCGTCAGCTTGAGGCATTGCAGCAGATGGCTCGGTCCGCCAATAGCAAGGTCGTCTTTGTGCCAATGCAGCTTCAGAGTGACATTATCGGCCAGTCGGCGGGTGGTCACCAAATCGCTTCCGGCTCTGGCATGGTCCTTGGAGACGAGGCGGGCGAGGGCCTCGGTGCAGCTGGTCGTGCTGCTCTCTTGAATAGCGTTTCAAATGTATGAGACATGCAATTCCTGCTCTCCTTTGCTATCTATCACGTCCTTTGAAACAACTATGTCTCTATCTTTTTCTTTTCCGCTGATCTATGTGTTTTGACCACTTTAGGTTGTGTTTCTGACGTGTTGCTACGACCACAGCTCACATGGTGTTCTGTCCTTACATACTTTACATACCAAAGAATATTTGATGCGACATTTCAAGACAAGCTCACCATTGGCCAAGGAATATCAAGTGACTTGATTCCCTGCACTTCCCAAGGAAATTGAGTACTGCAGGAACACAAAACAAGAACGAAATAGGCTAACGACAGAGACAGGACAAAACGTTATATACGAATGCGCATGTCGAGAGCGATCAGGGGTAACAAGAGCAAATCCCAATAGATAATCCGGTGTGTTAATAATTAGTTTGTGGATTCCCACCAGGAAGTTGAGTAGAGTGGTCTCAGAAAACGGAACTAGCACTCTCGAAGGGAACAGGACTGTAATTGTAAATCGAAGTCAAGATGGAACACGGCGAGAAACATTAGATAATCGGATGCGATGAAGTAGTGTTGGGTGCTCAGCAAGATGCGTTGGGCTCTGTAGGGTTGCCCATGGACTGCCATGGGCTCTTGGAGTCCAAGTCCAGACTCGCCAGGGTACCGTTAAGATCGTGAATAGGATCTTGCTCGTCGTGAGCATCGTGACGACCAGAACGTCCTTGAGAAGAGGTCTGACTAGAAGTTGGTCGAGAGACCGGCTCTTGACGGGAACTGGAGCGGCTGGGTTCAACGAGCCGAATCGAGCCGTCAAAGTACATGCCATATTGGTGACAGCCATTAGAAGTTCGAGGAGGTCCATTGGCGCGATCAGCAATTGTATTTCCATCCAGCACACCCGAGTCGAACCTAGGAGGGAAAGGGTTCAAGCTCTGTGACAAGGAATCCGCAGTTACCAAGTCAACTGCGCCCCTTCTGCGATCATCCAGGATGTAGGTGTTTGGGTCGGGTGAGAAAGGCGAGAAAGATGAATGAAGTTGCGATCTGATGTGATGATGGAGATTCGTTGCCTCTGGACCCGTTGGCGAATGCGCTGAAAAGGAGGGCGCATGAGTATCATACAGTGTGTGCACGTTCGTGGCATTGCCGCGGGTTTGGTTTGTCAGAGATGTCCGATACTTTTCGTCAGACGCTGTGCTCCCCCCAAAGCCGGACTCAGCTGTCATAGGGGTATCTGGACTACCGACACCATTCATCCCATTAACACCAAGTTTCTGTAGGAGTTGAAGAGCCTGTTCGGGTGATAGGGATACTTTGGCCGAAGCTAGTTGCGCTTGAAATTGTGCCTGAAAGGCGGCCGCCTGTGCTGCCTGAGCCGCAGCCTGAGCTGCTTTATCTGAGAAGATAGTTAGTAACGACGATGACATGCAAAAACGGACGCATACATTGACTCCTCCCCCAACTCAAACGAATCCTGCTTCCACCAATTGGAAAGCCTTGCATCTTTTCAATAGCCCTCTCTGCGTCCGCCTTACGAACGAATTGCACGAAGCCACAGTGCTTTCCGACGGGAACTTTGACCTGTACGTATTCACATGAGCGGATGGAGAGGAGATAGAACAGCTGATCACCCCACATAGTGGATATCGCCGAACGGTGCAAAGAATGTTCGCAATGTCTCTTCAGAAATTAGTGGGGATAGGCCGCCAACAAACACCGTCGTGTTATACGGATCGGTAGAAGTGAGCTGCTCGCCATTAGGTCCAATTAGGTTCCCAAGGATTGCGCGTGCTTGAGCGTGGTGCTTCCATGATTCTTCTGAGATCATGTAACGTGGCAATGCACCGTCGTGAGAATCCTGCGCAACACCCGAGGCGATCGATGAGATGCCGGTAGCGTTATTTCCCTTGGTTGCAGAACCATATTGTTGTACGACTTGTGCTAGTAAGTTTGGCGCGAGGTTGACCATGTCATCAGAAGATGCAGGGGTAAGAGCACCAGATGAAACGCTGGTACTCGATGCAGATCCGAGAGATGGAACAGATCCCGAGCCGCTTGTAGTGAGTGATGATCCGGAGCCGGAGGTGCCGACTGGAGTTGTCGAGGAGGCTATCGGGGAGGAGACGCTTTTTACTTGGTTACTGTTCGACAATGGTATCGATACTGTTAGATTGCCACCTCTTGGATCGACTGCGCGTGCATCAACAGGGAATTGAACTAATGGAAGGTCCAGAGAGACCTGGTGCGGTTTGAACTTTGCCGTTGCAGGGGAGATCCGCACTGAGGGCATGGGGTCAGGAGTCAGGATCGGGCTTCAAGGGGTAAAGTCACATACTTGGACGAGAAAGGCAATACAAGCCATGCATCTCAATAAGAGCACGCTGCTGGTCTGCCTCGTCGGTGAATCTATTAGATACCTTTAGCCATAGGTAGCTTCAAGGCAAAAATTCCGCTCACCTGACAAAACCATATCCCCTAGACACACCGGTGACAGGGTCGAGCATAATCTTCGCACTCTTACAGCTGAGGAAAGGGCGGATGAATTTGGGTTCACGATCGTTCCGTAAGCCAAGGACTGGGTTTCGAAATACTGCCACCAAGTCGGAGTTGGACGTTTCAGGTGCGAGGTCGCCCACAAAAATGCTGTACTCTTTTGAGTACTGCTGTTGCGTAGGAGACACGACTACGCCAGGAGTGGAAAGAGTAGACGTGATGGAACTATGAACGGAAGATGCCAAATTAAGCACGAAGGGTTTGGTCGAGTTGGGCATTGTGACGGCGGGTGCGCCACTGTTGCCGTTGACCTGGCTGAGTACTGATGCGGCGACGGAAGGGGAGGGGAAAGTCAAGAAGCAATAACCGGAGTTGTTGGCTGGTTGACCGGAAGTGTCGGAGGGACCGTTGGGCACTCTGATGCTGATAGGGTCCCAACCCATCAAGCCACAAACTTGTTTTGCGTATTCTTCGTCCATCCAAGGTTCGAGATCACTCCAACAGAGGGTTGAAAGGAGAACAGAGTTGGGATTTGTCGGCGGGGCAGGCGTACCCGAGACAACAGGCTGATGGTCACGAGAAGTGAGAAGGGATGGACGTGGGAGCAAAAGGTCGCGCTGCTCGGCGTCTGAGGGAGGGCTATGATAAGCAGGACTGGCGGGGAGGTGGGCGCAGGGAGTGGGCGCAGGGGGGGAACGGTGGTGGATGGAAGAAGGGAGATGGTGGGTGGGGAAAGAAGGTGGGTGTCTGTTGGACAAAGCGAACCAACCATCGACTTGGGTTGGGTTGAATTCCTTGTCTTGCATATGCATTCCGTACCGGGGACTTGCCGAAAACGCCGAACTGGTGGAATGTACGGCGAAGCGTCGATCTAGCGGCGCTGTGTGGTGAGCAGGGGTAGAGGGGTGATGCTGAATCTGATCAAGGTCTGTAGCAGAGCGGGTGATTAGATGACCAGGGGGATGCGAAAGATCATGAGAATCGAGGCGGGACATGACAAGGGAATCGCCCTCTTTGAATATCAAAAACGAGTAACCAGTGCACGAAAGCGAGTCTGAAAAAGAAGAAAAACAGGAAAGGGCGATAGCGATGCGATGCGATGCGAACGAG
Source organism: Hemileccinum impolitum (assembly GCA_003316335.1). Lineage (NCBI taxonomy): Eukaryota > Fungi > Basidiomycota > Agaricomycetes > Boletales > Boletaceae > Hemileccinum > Hemileccinum impolitum. Next base: position 462,567 of record QFEQ01000069.1, read on the forward strand.
ATGGGGACGATTTAGACGGGGGCTAAGATAAGAGGAGGGCAAAGGAGAGAAGAGGAGGCCTGAAACAAAAATAAAATAAACCGACTGGAGACAATATACGTCCCCCTCGCGGAGAGTGTCGTCGTCGGAGTTGGGAAACAATCGTCTGACAATCCTCACAACTGGAGTGACGATCAGAGTTCTATGATACGCGCTGGCATGCGCACAGCGTCGTGCGTGGCAGCCGAGTATCATCATTCACTGAACTACCTGAATTCAGCACACAATAGCCAGGACGACACGCACCGCTATCTGCCCGGAATAGAGAACAATGCAAATCGCATCACCGTCCGGTCTGGATCGACGTCGTACTTACCTGTGGGGCCACTCCCGACCGTGGCCCGGTCACCCTTTTGTGGGTCCATATGGGTCCCACCGTGGCCGTGTGAATCATGAGGTCCCCTTGGCACTAATCCAACGCCCCCCCTACCAGCTCCCTTTGGCCCACTGCCTTTTACCTGAGCCTTATAGTAGTACTGATCGTGTTCCGTTCAACTTCGTCCGAGTCAGTCATGTGTGTTACATAAGCATTCAGATTCTCGCACGGACGAGCGTGTCTCGCAAACACATCCTCATCCGCTCCTGGTGGGCCATGCCAATCCGCAGAGCGTCCGCATCAGCCGGTCACACCACCCCATCCTCCTCGAGAGCCCACAGAAGTAACGATTCTCACCATGGTCTTGGAAACGGCCTCACCCAACCACCCTCCGTCGCCTACTCTGCCGCCTCAGCGACCCCTCAGCAGAAAAATGTGCAGGCACTCATCAACAGAATAAAGAACAAGGTCCGTTCCCTTCGCGCCCATTCTTCTCCCCCCAATTATTCTCTCTTAGCTCCCCGTCAACTCTGGTCTTGCTTTGGACGTAGTCGAAGGCGATCCAGCAACTCAAGGTGCCGTCGACGCCCTTGTCGAGCTTGCCTATGATTCCCTCGATATCATCGCCTGGTCTCTCAGCGAGCTCCTCGAACGACTCGCAAAGGTTCGTCGCTTCTTCTCCCACATCCTTTACCCACTTACCACCCCAAATAGCAAATCGACACCACCGGAGCGATGACAATAGAGGCACTCCAATCCCAGTTATTTATTCTCAAGATCCTATCCCTCTCCATGTCTTCCAGGTGGAGCTCTCGACAAGAAGACCATCCTCGTTCCAGTTCTCGTACAAGCAAGCCCAGTTCAATCTCTGGACAGACACTCGGGAATAGTAGCGCTTCTGTCCTTTCATCCACAACATGGCATTCCAGGAATCCTCACAAACCGTCCTTGGAATTCTCATCTTCCACGCCCCCTCTTCTTTGGGTAGGGATAGATCCCCTCGACGACAACTGTGCACGTTATGTTTTGAGCGTCATGGTTCTCTATCTTCGACAAACTGCCGCTCCAGAGAGTCGACTCATGTCTTCCTCCAATCTCGCGCCTGATGCTTCCCTCCACGATTTCGAGTCCGTTGACATACCAACCCCAGCGCCGGGCGATAATGCATATGACGGTCCCCCTCTCCCCCCATATATTTTCCAGGCGTCAAGACCTCTCCTTAAATTTAAGCCCTCCGCCACTTCCTTCCATTCTTCAGCTGCAGCTTCCGCGCAGGGCCAGCTCAGTCGCGCATTTCACTTTGAGCGTACGCACATGGCGCTTGTCAAATCGACGATGGCCCTTAACATCCTCATAAGCAAGTTCGCTGGTCGTATAGTGTATTGCTTATCTGCTTCGAATTGGATGGTAGTTTTCCATCGTATTCGCACCAAAATCCACTATCTCGCGAACACATCTGAAGACAACCCAGACACTGTCGATTTACTGCTCATGACTCATACTGCCATGGATAGGTCGCGTCTTGTTCAGGTTCTTCACGAGTTGTCGTCCCTTCTCGTAAATATGAAAAAACAGGCCCAGGCAGCGGTTGCAATTCCCCTTCGCATGGCCCTGTGGAACTGGGTAGAACTATATCCCCAAGAATACAACGAAGCTGTTCGTACACGGGGAAGACTCGAAGGATCGCCAGAACGTGTCTTTGATCTCCTCTACATCGCAAATGAGCCTGGTCGAGAGCGATCTCTCTGGCCCACCCTAACCATCCTTTCCTCTTTATGGACTGACCGACTGACTACCGATTATCAAATCGACACTCATTCACGTACTCCAAATTTCATGCAACTGCAAAAGTCATCTTCTCATCGAAAGGTGAATTTGCTTATGCTACTTATGCATTGGTTACTCAACCAGCAGCAGCAGGATGTCCGGTTTGTGGAAGACCTTGTCCGTCACGTAAACACACATTCAAAATTGTCGGACGTAGCATTTGTCTGCGCCATCGACATGTGTCGTGCAGGCTTCAGAATCTCGCCAGAGGGGGAGTTGCCACTGAGACACCTCGCTACGGATATCGCGCATGAGATCAAGGTATGACTTGCGCGATGTGAGTGCACACGACTCACAGATCTCGTAGATGGCTATATTGGCCGGCGTGAAGCAGAAGCCATTTTGGGATGCATTCGATGAAATTGACATTGGAACATATGCGGAAGCACTCGTCGCAGTGTTCCGGTTTCTCCCAGATGAAGAATCGGTTCCCCTTTTCGTAGCATGTTTAGAGCCTGAGCGGGCGGACGCTGTCAAGATATGTGCTATCAAGGCTGCATCGATCCTTGCATCAGAGGTATTTCTCATGAGGATAATGCAGATAGTGTTTCATATCATCTTTTTAGGCGGGCCGGCTTCCTTGGCAGCCTTCGATGGAGAATCTCCGCAAAATTATCGCACTGAGATCCAGAAGGATTTACGAGGTACCATCAATCTAGCTTCTCCGTATCGGCATCGCTCATGTGTATGGCCAGACCGCCTCGATGCGTTGCAGTGAGGTCGACACGAGTGGCAACATCAGAAGAGCAGCGACGCGGCCCAAAGCAAAGCGTTTCACGTCGGAAACTCTGACTGACAAGGACCTTTTGCTTCTAGCAATTTTGGCTCTTTGGCGCGCAGACTTCTGTTATTCTATGCTTCCGATAGATGAAGAAGACTCGTTGCAGTGGAGTATCACATTCACCCGTATTTGGGATTCTGAAGCAGATACCTCGGTCAAAATTTCTGCCGCAACAACCTTCCAATGCCTTGTGGATATGTTTTTCCGAATGTCTCCCGAGGATCCTGATTACGCATACTTCGAGGACCGCTTAAAGCAAAGTTTGTGGGTAACATGTCATTGTTCCTACTACATCCCTTGTTTACTTTATCGACAGGGCTACTGCACTCTTGTATCAGTCAAAGAAACTTCTCATGACCAGACTTGAGCCCGATAACCAAAGGCTTTGGATATCTGTGTGCCATCAGATAATGGAAACGTACCATAGAAAAAGCCAGGTGTGTTTTCGTCAGTCTCCTCGGGCATGAATTACTCATGCAGTGTATAGGGTGATCATGCAAAACAGCTACAGTTTAATCCTGACCGTGTCCCAGCCTTCGCTTTAAGTGAAATATCTTTTCTTGTCTCGCTTACTTCCGTGAACAGTGAGGTCTCGCAGCTCGCGGCACAGGGACTTCGTCTCATCGCACAAGCCGAACGTCATCCTGATGCCCCAGTAAACATGGGCCTCACGGAAGAGGAACGGTCGAAGAGAAATCCGATATATGAGCAATTGGGTGATCCAAGTGTCATCATTGTCGGTAAGTTAACATCTAACCGCAATGCAGTGTCGACTGATATGGGGATAGGACGCGTCCGAGAGCAGAAACGTGTGCGAAAGCTGCTGCGCTTAGTGGCTTACACCTCTCCAATCAACATCGCTGTATGGGAAGAGTGCTTTTGGAGATGGAGTTCGTTGTCTGAATTCGTCGTTCCAAATCCTCTTGCTTCCATTGCGGCTTTCGACGAGATATACTTAAGCAAGCAGGAACAGAATTTGTTGCTTGAAGTGCGGAGTGTTGCCTTAACTCAAGGTAATTAACACTGATGTCCAACGTAGGAGAAATTCTTTCAATGGCGGAATCTTACGCTGTTTTTGGCTGCATTCGGTGGCGCTACCGTTCAGGATGAGCACGAGCCTGGTGCTTTGACCGCAGTCATTCCGGCAGAGTTCCTTCCTGACGAAATGCGCATTCTGAGAGACCCTGGAGAACTAGTCAATATTTTCATCGAATTCCTAACAGCTGCCCTTGTCGATGATACCATCCGCGTTCGCGACGTGGCGAGAGAAGCGCTTGGTTCAGAACTAAGCCCTCGCCTTTTTGCCAGATTGTTCAAGCACCTCGATGAGTAAGTCCGCTTGTCTTTTTTGCTGTTCAGCCTGAACGATTCTCTACCAGAATCACGCGAAACATCACCGAGGGTGCTGGCTCAGAATTCAAAGAGGAATATGGTTTATTCCTTGACCAGGTTAGTTTTAATATTTTTAATTCAATTTGTCGCTCGGATGTTGATTACTTGTAAAAGCTCATATCGGTCTTGAAGTCTCTCGTTGATAATGCACAGGTGCCACCTGACGAAGCCCTGAGCATTGACCTTGGGTCACTGCTTCATGTTCTTGTCGGATTTATTTCCAGGTTCAATGATCCGGCTTCATACCGTATTCGCGTCAAGTTCTGCAGCTTGGTTTGCAGTGTGTGTGAGCGTACGGATGCCTTGACACTTCGCAGGGATGATCTCTCAAGAAACCGGATTTTGGACACGATTATGGAATGGTTCCAAGATCCATTGCTAGTGAGTGCTCCGTGGATGTCTATGGGGCCGCGTTTGGACAGATCCCAATTTCAGAATGTGGAACCCGACGCCATTCAGCTTCAGTACGATATCAATATGTTTGTCTTGCGGACAGCTGTCCAGCTCCTTGATCGTCTTAAGTTGCAATCTATCGATACTAGTGTACCCCATGATGGTGACGACTCGGGCCACGCGGTCTCACGCTTGTTCATTAGGTACTCTCATGTGCTTCTCAGAGCGCTTGATGTTTGCCACTCAGAGCAACCAGTCCGTTCTTTCTCTTAGCTTTTCATCAGTTCCTCACTACAGTCCTAGACCTCTGACTCGACCTCGGACGTTCCTTCGGTGCAGAAGGTAACGCATGTCTTACAATCTTTAATGCCTTGTTCACCTTCACCCAGAGAATGCTGACGTCTCAGAAAGAAGCCGACATTCGAGAGCTGGTCATAACCGGCCTTTCCCATCTAGTGGTCGCCAACTCTGAGAATGGTGTGAAACATTGTATCACGTTGGCCTATGATTCAGATCTCAGGAAACGGACGATATTTGTTCACGTCTTTGCTCGTGTATTGGGTAAAGGCACGAAGTTCGAGCCTCAACGTAATCCGGAATTGCAGGCACGCCGGAATCAACTACGGGAGGTACGACCATTTATTGCAATGCTCAACCTCGAACCAACATCTTTTTCTGTAGTTAGTCAGAGGGTCCGACGTACGAATTGTCTGTGTTGTCGCAATTTTCTTGCTTATGCATACACAGATGGTCCTTGCCATGGTGATATGCGAATGCTGTCCGGCTAGCGAGGTCGACATGATGATCTCGGTGCTTATGAACATCTTCGACACCCGGGCCTCTTTGGTAGCATTACTCAAGACCATGATTGACCGTGAGATAGCGCACACTGGTTCGTCCCACCTCACGAAATTTGCGTATACCGACATTATGTATAGCCAGTGACGCGGACCTGTTCCGAGGCAATTCGACCTGCACAAGATTCTTGTCTGCCTTCGCCAGGATACACGGTTATAATTATCTGCGGAGTCTCATTCTACCACTAATCAAAACCATGGCATCAATGCCTTCGGGTCATGCCTATGATCTGGACCCAACAAAAACTCTCAAACAAAAGTTGGAACAGAATCAGCGAGACGTCGAGTTCATTGCATCGTCCTTCCTTGAAATCATAGGTTCATCGGTACCAGCCCTCCCACCGTAAGTATACTCCTATTGCTTCGAAGCTCCACTCATTTCCTTGAAGGATGTTTCGTGAAGTGTGCGCTCACTTGGCGAAAGCAGTGTAAGAGTTACTGTCTCCCCAACTTCATGACGTCTCACGCTCGACAGTTATCAAGTTTGGCCTGAATCGAAATTTGCTGCTCTGGGTGCTTTTATATTTCTCCGGTAAGCAGAATCTAGGTACCGCAACGAAGATCATTCATTCCTTCACTAGCTTCATTTCTCCTGCTATTGTTGCCCCAGAGATAGTTGATGTCGAGGTACCTAAAGACGACGGAGTTATCCGTCGAGGCCTCATGATCATCGCTAAGGTCATGCAAAATTTGGCCAACAATATTTTCTTTGGAAAGGAGGCACACATGGTCTGTTTGAATGAGTTTTTGAAGGCGAACATCACGAACGTCACGCGATTCCTTAGTGAAGTCAATGTGAGCAATCTTGGTGTACATATGAGCGAGACTAATACAACCTTTGTCCATGCAGAAATACTCTGCAACAACTTCCGACGACGATGGTGGCGAATGGTTGGGCACTACTGCGGACGACACGGACACGATAGTGTTGCATCGTTTTCTAGACAAACATGCAGACAAGATCGGCAAGGAGCTACTCAGCTATGTGAAGCCCAACAACGAAGACGACTCGGTGACAATGGGCGCTAGATTAGCGTGGGATCAACTATGCAACCTTCTCGTCGAGCTCCAGGAAGCTCCCGAAGTCCCACGTCTTTCTCTCCTCCAAAGCTCAGAACACCGAGAATTTCTTGAACTAATGAATCGATGCTCTCATCGTAGTATTGAACCCGTCCGAGATATATTTGTGTCTGCAGATGTTGCAGAAGTAAGTTGACGTGTGTAACGGTGCCAATCGCTAACACTTTTTCTAGGATGTACTTGCTGTCTTCGTCTTGCGTGTCTGCCGAATAGATGTAGAGGCCCTCGACATTGAGCTGTTGATGTATCATATTTTAAAGGTAAATGTATATCATTTTTCACCCCTGTGTATTTATTGATCTTGCATGATTAGACGTTGACAAGTCCGGAGTACGGGAAGAGACATTATGAAATCATCCTGGACTGCACTTCGTTCACGTCTACATCTGAGATTCCTGTCCAATGGCTGAAGACATGTTCCCAACTTATCCCTATGGATGTCCGCCAACGGTTCATGAACGGTTACTTTTTGAACGCCAATTCGTTGACCCAACGCTATCTGAGACGCATATACAATATATCTGCAGGTTTGTGTTATCATTCTTCTCCGCGAACAAGTGATCCATTCGTTTGATTCGGTGTCAGGTACAATACTCTCAAACGGCATCAAGGCTTGTTCCTCAGTCACCGAGCTCCTGCAACACGTCCCTCAATCTTGCCTGCCCGCCCTGGAGTATCCCAGTACGTACCAGGTGATTGCTGAATGTTTTGTTGTGACACGGAACATAGCCTCTCTGGAACACGAAAGCAACATAGTTTTCACCGAGGTGACAATGAGACATGCCCATGACATACGTATGCCGGTCCACATGGAGGTTGCACTCACCCATATCCGCATAACTTCGGTCCGTAGCTTCGAGTAAGATATCCCCATAAGCCTGACCCTCGGAACAGATTCGAGCGGCAGTCATTTCACCCTCTCTTTCATGTAAATCGACCGAGATTATATCTCTGGCTGATGTCAGCGATGCATACAATGTCTCGACTGGCCTCGACCCACATGAATTTATCATAAGGCTGAGCAGACAGGGACTGATATCTTATTTCTCCTCGCCGCATCGTGATAACATTGTCAAGGTATACTCTCAGTCACATGTCGCATGTGAAGGTTCACTATTCTTCTGACAGACCATCAGATCTGCAAAAAGTCAGCTTCGTGATAGCCAGGTCCTTCGTATTGAGAGGTTCCCGAGATTCTCTAATATCTCTGCCACTCTTCTACACGTGGGTATGATTAACATCAACTCCGACCAAGAAGAACTTCGTGGTGCTGCATATGACCTCCTCGGCGCGATTTGTTCATACCTTGATTATGACAAGAATCCCATCATTGCGTCTAAAGGTGAGTTGAACTGTGTATTATTCACCATTCCGTTTTAATCTTGACATCTCATCAGCCGGCATTATTCCTGGGGATCTATCTACCTTCGTCACCAGTCTAAGCGACCGACTTGCAGGATTTGCTCCGAAGCTCACCCTGGACTTCCTGTCTGTGATCTCCACCGGAATGGACAAGGCTGATGTCGCGCAGCGCATCAACTGTCTCCAGTATATGAGTCCTTGGGTCAGAAATCTGGCTCATTTCTGCAACCCTTCAAATCCTTTGTACGAGCACTCGGGCGCGCGACTGCGCGATTGCATTCGTACATTGATAGACCTGACGATCGCAGACTCGGAAGTATGTCCCGCTTATTGCATTGAGATCCTTGACGACATTGACATGCCCTATAGATTTCTTCTATGATCCACAAGTATATCTGGGTCGAAATTGGGAAACTCGATCCGACAATCGTGAATATAGTTCTGGATGAGCTGATCCGCGCCGCAGCAGATGGTGGTATTGGTTCACGTAGGTGTGAAACAATTGCCCGAACTGCAGCCGCACTCGCTTCCATTAATGTGCGAGGGAAGATCTTTTCCAAGCTACGGAAGGTCCTTGGGAAGACGTCCCTGAAACCTTCTAGGACTTTGTCTGAGAACGTCCACTGGAACGAAATCGCTACGTTGACCCGATTTGCTCTCATCGCTAGCAACCATTCAAAACAGGCTGCCTTTGATCAGCTGTACGTCCCCGATATCTGCCACATTGTTACTCTCGTCGCAGGGACCGGACAGACCCTCGTGCGAAAATCTGTTTATGGCATTATTATGAATTTCTTACAGTCGCTTTTCCTCGCAAGAGCGGAGGATGCGAGCGGGCCCGATCTACGCGCACTAATGGACGAGCTCATCACTATCGAGAGCCTCCAGTTATTTGGTCTTACCCGGCAGTCTAGCACGAGCGAATACTCCAACTACGATCCGCAGAACGACAAAGCAATGATTGATTCTCAAGAAGCTTTGACACGCTTGCTTGTTAGGACTGTCGAAGTCACCGCGGGCTCCAAAGGTAAGAATAGCTCAGCCTGTGCCTTTGTCAAATTCATCTACATTTCAGGGGTCTTAAATGTTTGGCGAGCGCGATGGATGAGCTTGGCTACTTCGACGGCCTTTCAACTCCCCACCGCAATACAAGCAAGGGCGTTTCTTGTCCTTGGCACGCTAGCAACCTCGGATGTGGATGATGATCTTGTTTATCAGATGCTTGTGGCGTTTAAAACAGCCTTGGGACAATCTACTGAGATGGACACGGTAGCTGTGGTTTGCATGCTTCGATGCATCTGCAAAGTGGTTCCCTCGTTGCCGGAAGGATCGCGGTATCTCTGCCAGGTGTTTTGGCTTGCGGTCGCCCTCCTTCAGTCCAGCTACACTTCCATTTACGCGGAAGCTGCAGATCTCTTGCGTGCAACGACAGAAACGCTCGAGTTGCATGGTGCATTCGATGAAAATACAATACCCAACATCCTTCTAGACGGCCGTACGCAGCTCGAGGATACAGTATGCCAACTGGACCGTCTATTATGCCTATCTTTCGAGTCCAGTTTCTCCTTCTCCCTAGCCTCTATCATTTTCAAAGGCGTTCGTCACAGCCAGCTCAAATCCTCTGCGGAAACTGTGCTCAGAAGCCTGCTTTCCGTGGCTGTGCGCCGCGGCGAGCAAGCCCCCAAAGGTGCACCTTATGTGTTATCTCCCGACGCACTGGGTTACTTTATTGCTCTAATCCCGTTCTCCACCACTCGCGAGTCATACATCAGACTTCTGCAAGATTGTCGCGCAGAAGAGTTCGCTCCTAGCACAAGGCCGTCGCACGACAGTGATTTTGTGCCACGTGTTGAGGTTGGCATGCTTCCGATCGCAGACATTACGGGAGCGTTGCTTGTGGTTTCCTTCGCCACCGCTATGCTCACGACTGCACAAGGTGATGACGCAGAAACGGAGATGTTGTATAACATACTTTTAGATGTTAGCATTGCATATCCGGAGCTGTTATCTATGATGTACGACGGTTCTCTCTATGACTCGGACTGTGTTTGACTCATTGCCTCACACCGCAGCTATGACACATTACAGGACAGGATCAAGGAAACGTTTGCTGCCTCGGGCAACGCATCGATCATCAGGACTGTGTCCAGCATCTTCCGCCTCTCTCAGGATCCTCTACGCGCCTTGACAGTGCAAGGGGGATCGATGTCCACCCTGAGCACTGTCGACGAAGGAAACGGGGCGCAGATATTGAAGAAACGACTAGAAGAGCTGAACATGGAAGGACTGGCAACGAGCTTTCAATTTCTGGCACCTAACAGAAGCCAGTGGAGTAGGATTGCTGCGTGGATTTCGGAGCTTGTGCTCAAAATTGTTGGGTTGGAATGAGGTTGGAGCCAAGATGTGTAATATCGTTTCCCCACTTATCGTCTATCCTTTTTTTTTCCGTACATACTTTAATCGCAATGCTAATCGGGATCTGTTTCTGATTACTAAATCAGCCAATTTCCACGGTGCCATTTGTCCTTTCCAGTGATTCTGTACCTCGCCCTTTCCTTGTCCAACTCCCATTCAGATGCAGGTCGACTGCTCAGACTACCATCCCGCTACCCCAGATTCCCCGTCGACTAGCAGTCTTTACCATGTGACGAGTACCATCGATGACCTCACGCTTGCCTTGACCAACTTCTCCAGGGTACCCTCTCCCGAGCCTCAGAGACAGGTCTGTTGCTGTTGCGGAAGCGAAGGCTGTGAAGCTACAAAGGGCTGGCTCGCTCTCAAGTCCAAGCTCGAGAACAGGCTTGTTCTCAGTGCAGGTAAGTTCAAGTGCCGGGATGGGGCATCACAATATGCCAACTTCCATCTCAGAGGTGGGGTCTGCGTTGTTGCAACGCCATGAGGCGTATGTACGTAGGCACGAGGTTTGTCTCGCATCCATGCTCCATGACGCCATGCCCTCACGCCCAGCACAGCCGAGTGGTTCTATGCTACGGAGAGCTACGCCAGACGGCCGGCCTCGAGCTGAGACAGACCAGACCGAAGTAGATGCACGAGTAGTCGAGCTATTGAAAGAAAATGCAGTACTCGATAAGGTCTGTTTCGGGTCTATTTGAATTTGCATGCAGCCATCCTGACCTGCCTCATGCAGCGGCTTACCCAGGCACTTTTGAACAATGAGGTTGCTGAGGCGTCAAATAAGACTTTGCTACATGAATTGGAGGAGGCCCGCAGTACGGTCTCGAAATTGAGTGCTCATCACGCGCGTACCGTGGGGTTGGATACCAGGCTATCCGCAGTCCTCCAGGAAAACGACGACATTCGGCAAGAGCGTGATAGTCAAGCTCATCGGGCGAAACTCGCAGAGACACGTCTGGCCGCCCTCCAGGATCGTACAGGTAACATTCTCAACAAGATCGAGAAATGAATGGCAATTCACAGCTCTATCCAGACAAATCACAGGCTGAAGTCCGCCGCTTGCACGATGACCTCGAGATTATGCGCTTACAACGTTTGGAATCATCAGAGTCACTCTTTCAGCACGTACGCTCCAGGTTGGAGGGTCTTCAAGTTCCCGTTTGTCTTCCAGCGGTTCACTTGCGTCCTGCGTTCATTCACTGTTTTTAGAATATTGCCAAGTCTGCTGCGGAAGAGGACCCGGAAGTCATCAAAGTCATCGAGTCTTTGGTGGTAGACAATGAGATGCTGAAAGCGGATAATAGGGAGTTGCATAAATTATTGACAGAATCGCGCGAGGATTTGCAGGCGTTGCAGAGGGAAGTGGGAGAACAAGGCATCGCACCACCTATACGGGGTAAAATCTGTAACACATTTTTTGAGCGGCAGAGGTTGACCGATTGATTAGTCGAGACTCCATCAGTACATTCTCGGACGTCAACTAGACCGTCTTCCTTCGCCAAAGACTCGGTAAGGGATATGATTCTAGACCCATGTACTACCTGACAGGAGTCAAAGCTTTTTAGCCCCGCAAGACGTCCATCCAGCGTCGAGTCACGATCCCACCATGCATACGTAGGTAGCCCTCATCTCATGTTAGTCTAGCTCAGTCTCGCTACTAGGAGCCATTGACTCCCGAAACTGGTCGCAGACCACTCTCTCCAGCAGAGTCATTACTGGGTTCAGCACCGAAGTACACCAATCTCGTTCATCCTCAACCCCGATACCTACTGTCCCATCTTAGCCTCGACATGGATAACGAACCGAAGTATGATCAGGAGCTATTGAACCCGAATCAAGCAACGAAGTCCGTACAGACCGATCGATTGCTTGCGTTACATAGTATCAGTCAAGTGACACCATCTTTTATGGATCAGCCGTCTACATCCCCTCACGATGGGCATTCTGACTCTTCATCGCTGCTTGATGGTCTTGGTTCGCCGATGTCAAGCATTTTGGAACGCATGCACTCCCTCCTTCATCGCATGACACAAGCTGACGCTCTAACGCTCACGAACCGCCTGAAGCGCCAGCACCTGCGTGGTGCAGACCTCAAGCACCTTTCTCGGACAACAGTTGGTAATATTTTATCGGACATCTCGCGTCTTCGGGCACAGCACCGTGTATGGCTCGAAGACGATAAGATGACCACGTTATGCACTCGGAAAGATCTTCGGGGGCTGTTCAAGCTTTTCAAGGAAGTGCTTGAGGAGATGGGTCAAATGCGTGTCACTTTGAATGATGTCATCCTCGAGCCAACTATTGCGGCTAGAGTCAGCGAGATGGCTCTTGATCCAGCGAAGGCAGAGGCGATGGAAAAGGAGAGAAAGGCAAATGGTGTTGGTATTGGAGCAAGTTGGATGGCCCCGTTCTCAAAGCTTTTCAATTCTTCGTCTCATGATCTGAATCTACCGCCTTCCACGCGAACACCTCCGCGGCAAACTAACGGAGGCCATGGAAATATCCGCGTGTCACGTCCCGCGCCGAAGATTGGCCCCGCACTTGCGGCTTCTGTTACCACAGTTAACGTCGAGTTTTCTGGCGCTGGTTCTGGTAAGTCAGTGACCAGCGTATTCTCAGCTCATCCAAATAACGAGGGGGCACATGGGCATCTTCCGAGTCTACGTACTCTCCCCCAGCCACCTGCGTCGACACAAACCATCGTCCGTAGTGTAATGGACATCTTCGCGGGTGCACCACACCCAGACGACACATTGGATCCTTGGGTTGTCCTGCCTCGTGCACCTCATCGTTCCCGGTCTGCATTTTTGACTGCAGAGCCTGCAGAGACAGCTACCATAGGTAGATCTGCAGTCAGAAAGCGGAAAATGTCGTTGTCGCGAGATGTGGATGCAATCCTTGACGCTCCCTCCGTCTCCACCCGGAGTATCGAAAGTTTGGGGGCCCAAATCATCCCTGATCGTCCAATCGAACGTACCTTTCGTCGGCGCGGTCTTTCAGATTCTTCCATTCATTCAACATTCGCGAACCATGGCGGGAATGAGAACGCTGCTTGCCCTGCCGAACCACCCTGGTTGGAGCGCACATCAGTATTGCGAACAATAAGTCGAACGGTGCAAAATTTCAAACAAGTTGCATCGCACACGATCTCCGGAGTTGCTCATTCTTCGACGTTTGTGGCATCGCATGTCTCAACGGCAAACTCCGCACCCGGGCCATCTGACCCATATCCTACTGCTTCTGGTGACAACCCGAACATTCCGCATGCTCACCCCCCTGGACTCTCCTCTCTGACACTTGATTCTTTAATCCCAAGTTTAGCATCTCGGACAGGAGTTGGAGTCGTTCTCGATTCTACACATCTTCGTAACATCCACGGCAAGCTTCGGGAGAATGCTGGCATACCCCGATTGTTTGGCTGGGAGGGCCAGGGAAGGGATATCTAGTCGAGGGCGATCAGTGATCATTGCGTTGTTTTGAACAATCTTTCTGAGCCCTGGTTCATAAGCATAGATTATATATTGGGTATCAATACGACTTTTGAGTGTCACGATGTTTATTTGCTGTATCATTATTGGTCAGATAGTTCGAGCTCGAAAGTACCCGCGAAATTTGAGGGCTCGGCCGAAGATCATTGAAGAGGTGTTTAAAAGCTGCTGACACCCATGTGCTTGAAGGAATCTCAATTTCTACAATCTCAGGCTATAACGAGGACTGCATGGTCTGGGCAACCCATTGGCCAATCATTGCCTGGTTGCTAAGTTGCTACGAGGGCGAACGACGCGCACACACTGAACCCATCCCTGGTTCTGTTGGCTAACTTATGAACGTCCGAGTAAGTGAGGAATTGCCGAATGACTTTCCGAGACAATCACGATACGACCAGACATGTCATGAGCGAAGAAGAGTCGCAATACAAGTGTTGTGTACGACACTCTATCTTCAAAATGAAGCCTTGGAGATACCTCCCTCAACCATCGTAGCCTGGAGGAAGGTCTGCGTAGGGTGCGGATCTATTCGCTGAGGATGTGCTAGGAGATGTGTACTCGGCTGTAAGGGCATAGTGGTGAATGGACAGAAGGAACCATGACGTGAATGCCACAAACGTAAATGTTCCTCGTCCTCCACCGACTGCCTCTTCATAAATATCGCCTTCTCGCGCGTCTTATCCAGGATGCTCACAAACCTGAACATTCCTGTGTTGATAAATCTGATTTCGAGCGTGGTCCCATCCGTCAAACCACCTTCAGGAGTGGGTTTCACGCCTATCGCGAGGTAGTTTGCTCCGAATATGGGCTGCTCGAACTTGGATGAGAGAATCGATGGAAGGGGTATCGTCAACGACTTGAAGGAAGACTTAACGTCGGAACTAGTCCAGACGAGCTGCTCTCCGGTGGTTTGTCATGGTGTATCTGACTAGTGAATGTATCGGTGCATACCCGTTGATCTGTAAGAACCATTGTGCCAACCGCCTCGAGCTTCTTCAGCCCGCCACTCATTGCAGAAGGTGATGGTGCAGGCGGGATGGCGAGGCTGCATTTAACGCTATCAACAGTCTCAATAATGTTTTCCTCCTGCAGAAGTAAGGGTCTAGCAGCTACAATCGTCACCCAGTTAAGCGCCATGACTGGGAGGTGGGAGTGAGCTCAGAAAGCAAAGAAATATCCAAAAAGGCCTAGTATGAGGTGTCAGTTTTCTGCGAGGACATCTTCAATCAAGGGCTACCTAGCGCAATGGTAGCGCGTTTGGCTTCGATCGCCCAACGGTACCAAAAGGTTGCAGGTTCGAGTCCTGCGGTGGTCAACTTTTTTACATGGCGCGACCACAAACCCTACAACGTTGTCTATGGTAATCAATCTTCCAACCCGAATTCTCTTTTATGAAACTCGCAGGGTGCGTTCCCAATAGCTATTCCCTCTCCAGCTACCAATCTTCTGACCTTTTCTCGTCCATCAGTGCTGAGCAGTACACAATGTTCCTCTGTGACTGTGTCTTTGAAATGATATTTCTGACATGCTCCTTCGCCGGAAGGATGTGGAAAGAGCTCATCGTCCTCAGGCTCCGAGGGGTCTGCGAGGAATGGGTGGTATAACGCGCCCCGAGGGGTAATTCGGCGGTGGGATTCTGGTTCCATTAACTGTCTGAGAAGTGAAAGTGCATTTTCCACGTCGACTCTGTGAGATTCTTCCACAGGATATGGAGGGTTATGTATTGATGCGGAAGAACGCGATGATGAGTGGTTCCCTTCAAACTTCGGGGAAAACGGTGAATGGAGCGATGACGAAGACGAAGGGGGGCGACCAGGTGTAGGTTGTACATCGGACATGTTGTATGGATAGTAACGACTATCAAGCTGCCGTACCTGCATCAATTCAGGGTTTTGCCTCTCGACAAATTCTCGCCAACTGATTCCCTCAAGGGTCAAGGATGGCACATTTGTCGCGAATGTACGGCCTGCAAGGTAACATTAAGCAAAATCATTCGAAACAAAAATGCACGAACTGTGTAGGATAGCAGTCTTCTCCACCCTTTGCCGACCAATGATAGTGGCAATTTCCATTAGAGCCTCGATGTCGTCACTCGATTGAAACAAGGGAAATTTTTCCGTCAAAAAGAAAAGCAATATTGTCCCGGCTGCCCAGACATCGATTGCTTCGGCAGGGAATTAGATCACAAGCTTGTCTTCAAGGGTAAACGCGTTCACCTCCTGTTTGTGATCCACACTTAAACAGGACTTCTGGTGCCCGAAATCCGCGCGTTCCCGCTCGATTAGCCTTTGAATGTGGCCTACGAATCGCTGAGCAGGGATTTAACAGCCACTTAACACACTAAAAACAAACCGAGTGTCTTTCTCGGGATACCCAACTCTATCGCTTGACCACGAGCTTTTATTTCGAGCATCTTTTTGCATCTTTTTAAGGTGTTCCGCATCGTACTCCTCTCGAGATCTGATCTTGCCATGGGGGAAATCTCGTAACGGTGGGGTATGGAGGCATGCTCCATGCGTTGGCATCGACGAGTCCACCCGCTGAAACCAGGTATGAGTATAGTTGTTCAAGGAGATTGTTCGAGACGTACACTAGCAAGCCCAAAGTCACACAACGTACCGATGCCAGTCCGAGGATCAAAGAGAAAGTTGGCGGGTTTGACATCGCGATGGATGATGCCTCGAGCATGAACATCACGCAGGGCCCGAAACATACACCGAAAGTATGCTTTGATGCCTGCCATTGAAAGATCCATGAAAAAGTCCTGCGAACAAAGTTGCACGGAATACAATAAAGGGGTAATCTAGACACTGACGCGAAAATCCTCGTTGCGGTTGTAGGGCATGATTACGACCACTTGATCTCGATTGCGGAAGGCGGTGATCAGTTGGCACGTATGTCGAGTTCCCCGACAGTCTTCCATAATGGAGATTTCATTCCGTATACGTTCAGGATTGCTCGTCACGTAGATACGTTTGATGGCAACAAAGACTTTACTCCCTTTGGGGTATGACACGATTTGGCAGTATGCCGACGATGAAGAGGGATGATGGCCATGCCATGGCGTGTTATCCCACTTGGTATGATACCATGGGTCGATGGCCTTGTACACAGATGAGAATGTTCCCGTGCCTAGGCGGTCCACTATTCGATAGTCGTATGATAGTTGAGGTACGGCTGCCAGCAAACTAGCGATCTCCAGATGGATTTCTTCCCGCTCGTCTGCAGGCTTGAGGTATATTGTCATTTCCTCATCCGTTTCCCCCGGCGCATCTGCATCGTCGGCGTCTTCGTCATCTTCATAGCCGTCGAGGTCGCACATATCCTTTGGACAGTCCATGGAATTTGGTTCGTCATCGCTTTCGTCGAGATCAACCATGACGGGTAGTGTGTCCGCGTTTGACCTTGGCTTTGAAACGGATAGTGGGCGATTGTACAGCTGGGCGAGATGGTTTTGGTATTCAGCCATCTCTTGGCGACTGTAATTTCCACCGCCATCCTCAGAGGTAAAGCTTTGCGTGTCATTTGCTTTCTGCGCAGATAGATACTCTCTGTGGTAAGCCCTGTTCCGCGGGTCTGAGGACCCAACTTCGAGGGGGTTGGAAGAGTGTTGGGAGAGTAACATGGGTGGTCGCGATTACTAGTAGGAGAGAGAGGCCGACGCGCTTGGTTCGCGTCACGTGTGCAAAGATCGAATAATAAAAATAAATGACCACCGCAGGACTCGAACCTGCAACCTTTTGGTACCGTTGGGCGATCGAAGCCAAACGCGCTACCATTGCGCTAGGTAGCCGTTGATATTAGCAATATTAAAATTGTACACGATGCCAATTTGTCTTAGCTGCAACGATTTCGGGTGCAGCTAGGAGCCCTCGGCGACTGCCAACGGTGCTCATGTCGTTGACAGTGTGAAAGCGATTTACCTCCATGAACCTCCCAGAAGAGCTTAGCGTCTGGTTTACAAACTTACTCCAACATCCCCTCCTCTCGCAGATCGCTCCCTTTGTTGTACTCTTCCTTTTTCCTCTCGCTGCGCTTGTCTGCACGAGGTCCTCGTTTGGGACGGCGTCATTTCTCATGGTCCTCGAAAATTTCGGTTCTGTCTTTCCTTGGAACTGGGGAAGCAGCCAGTCGAATGTCGTATCATCACACGAGACAAAAAAACTGAGGAAGAAGCACGCTCGTACTCGCGGTGAACAGCTGGAGATGAACGGGTACGCCAGGCCAGGTGTGTCGAATCTTCCACTTTGAAATAGTGATATCCTACCTTCCAGTCTTTAACAGACGCTAGACAAGAACTGGTCGAAGGCTATTATCCCGGCCTCGTCAACATCTCAGGCACATACTGCTTCATGAACTCCACAATCCAGGTCAATCCTCCGCAAACGATCCCTGTGTATACCATTTCTCATTGTCAATTTCAGGCAATGGCTTCCCTATCTTACCTGCAACCTTACTTAGCTGCTGCTCACGACAAGGCCGTGCAATCAGATGTTGCCTCACCAGTCATCGACGCTCTTCTCGCTTTGCTCCAGGGTCCGTTGTGGCGTCCTTGGAAAATGTTTTTCTACTGAAAACATATCTTTTTCAGAATTAAATGCCCCTCGGAGTTCGTATCATTCAATTCGGCCGCTCGAGATCATTGAGGCTTTGGTCAACCATTCTCCTGGAAAGCACAACTCTCTCTTCTCTTCCCGTGAACACCAGGATGCGCAGGAACTGTTTCAGCTTGTCTCCGAGTGCATAAAGAAGGAAATTACAACCGTCAACAGGGAGCGTCAACGTGATCGCGGCCTAGGAGGACTATCGCAGTTTGAGGGGGAAGCTGGCAAGGATATAGGGTTGACCGTATTCGACGGCCTGACAGCCAACAGGAGAAGCTGCATGGAATGCGGATACACAGAAGCCGTCATGCACTTTGCTTTTGATAGTTGGCAACTGGCAATCCCGAGATACGTCGTGAGTTGTTTTTCTGGTGAAACTCGGTGCTGCGCTCACCATGGAGCAGGCAAGTTGCCGACTCGAAGACTGTCTCGCGGAATATACCAAGCTTGAAACGCTGAATGATTGCATTTGTCGCAAGTGTTCGGTAATTGCAACTCACGCGCGCCTTGCACTAGAAGCAGAGCGTCTAGAGAGACTCGTCAATTTGGATGCACAAGCCACGATTTCGAAAAAGCGGAAAGCAAAGGAAGTAAGGAAATTGGAATTGAAGTTGAGAGCATCATTGGATCATGGTCGGCTGGAGGAGGACGTGAAGGGAGTGAGGTTGGACAAGGTGTTTAGCAGTGCCTCTACGAAGCAAGCAATGATTGCGAGGGTATGTCTCCAATTCTGATTCATTGCGTGGTCTGACGTTAGTCAAGCCTCCGTTAGTGCTTGCACTCCACCTTAATCGTTCCCTGAGCTATGGCCAGTTTGCGATGAAGAACTCGATACGCATCATTTTCCCCGAAGTTTTAGACCTCACACCATTCATGACTTCCGGCAGTCTTTCCACTATTCCCTCGGTTCCAATCTCCACACCACCACCCTGCCTGCCTCGCTCTACCACACCCACTCAAGCCATGTACTCGACCCCCAGGACGATTTATCGTCTAGCCGCCGTCGTCTGTCATTATGGCCAACACTCATTTGGACACTATGTTTGTTTCCGACGAAAACCTCGTCCACCATCATCTGGCGCAGACCGCTTTACTCCCCCTCGTTTGGTTCACCCATGGGGATGTGAGTGTGAGAAGTGTTTGCGGTACGGAAACATCAGAGATGACGATGACTTCCTTGACTTGATGTACCGCCCCGGCCGGGGTTGGCTCCGCATCAGTGACGACTCCGTGAAAGAGTGCGGTATTGAAACTGTACTACAAGAAGGTTCGGGAGCGTTCATGCTCTATTACGAACGCGTAGTACAGTCACACGCTGGTATCTACCCACTTTACGGCTCGCCACGAAGCTCGGAGGAAACCCTTAAGGCGAGTCATCCAATCAACGGTGTCAACGGATCTACGGTGTCGCTGGTGTCGAGAGATGAGGCAGAGAGGTCAGTATATGGTGCTCGGATTGTGCGCAGCGTAGCTGCTGGGAGAGGCAGGAGTGTCTCACTCGCACCATCGGAACGAGGCTCGAGCAAAGAGCTGCTACCGAACGGGAGTGGATCTACGGCGTCTTTGATACTCCCAAACGGACATGCTAGCCACTCCTCAGCCACTCTGAAACCCAGCAGGCCACGAATCCATGCTGGTTCCGTCTCAGAGTCACTCAATCTATCGGCGTCAGCTCCTGATCTCCGTAGTCGTTCCGCTTCCGCTTTCTTATCTCAGTCCCCTTCGACGCCGCTGTTTTGTCATACACCAGCTCAGTCTCTGCAGCCCTCTATAGTGAATTTTCAAACATGAATCGAATTATATTTCATTATCATGGTTAGTATTGCTAGTGCCCACCCATGTATAACATTGACAAGTTGATAACCGTACCACCATGGGGGTTGATCTAATTCCTGGCTTGCAAATTTATTTGACCGGAACAGTTTCACGTTCATGCGACATGATAATTTTCGTTGTTCGGATCGTGTACTAAGATGAGACAAGAGATAGATCGCATTTTCTGTTACTGTGCCAAAAAAAAACACAACCATGACCTACTGGCCTACTATCAACACATGTCCAACCATCTCCGCCAACAAGGAGTGAAAACAATGAAGAAAAAGACTGTTGTCAGTACACTGTACTGTAGTCCACGCTGTGGACAACCCAACGGAGAGATGGGAACAGGCTATCATGCGAGTGAAAATGTTCCACTCCCTGACAGAGCTTTAGATGTCGTGACCTTGAGCGAGGCGCCCCGATGGCGAAAGATACAGAACAATACAGAATATTTGAAAGTCCGGGGAGTATGACAGAGGAGCAGCAAGGCAACTACCAGTAAATGCGTCGCTCAACGGTGCGCTGCTTAAGAGCAGGGGCAGGCCTAGAATAGGACACTGTGCGTCTCACACGGGTGACGGTGGGGTACCTGAAGAGCATCAGTGAACCAATAATCACAGCGAATGGGTGTTGAGAGTTACCAAGCTTGGTAAACTTCGTTTGCTTCGAGCTGGACTTCGAGGATTTGACGACCCTGCATCAATGTTGAGCTGTCGGAGCCACGGAGGGGGGAAACGGTCAACGTACAAGACCGTCGGTGAAGGAGCCGACGACCAGTCCTTCTTTGCGACCGTATCGGTCGTGGTTGACAGCGACGATGTCACCTGGCTAAAGCAAGGTGTAGTATGAGGACGAGAGGGGAAGAGAAGGGGGACCAACGGTGATTTCGCCTGAGACGGGGATGGTTTTGAACTCCTCGATTCTCTCGTAGGTAGCCATTTGAGATGAAAATGAGGAGGGAAAATGGAAACCAAGTTGAACGGGTTTTTATAGACAAGATTCCCAGCACGAGGCACGGCAACACCATCATAAAACACTCCGCATTGCCGAACAACAACCGGACCCCCCCCCCCGGTCATTGTTCTCCTCGTCGACGAGCTCCCAAAACCTATCCAACAATCCTCATCCGTGCCGTCTCTGACCTCTTTCGTCTGCCAACAAGGACCTTGTTCAGCTGACCTGAAACTTGCCTATCGATCACAGAATCAGTCAATGTAGAGTATACAGGAAGGTTTCGTGCCTGTATACGATCTACGAGGCTTTGCCATCCTTTCAGACTGACAGTGTTTTGATCCGAGATAAGCCAAGCTGGCAGTCCATGACTGATTCACGCGCACTCGATAACCAACTAGCGTTCGGTTTGCCTTGTGCGCCCGGTGGGTGAACGGGCAGAGCATACTGCAAGATTACCCAGTTTTATCGATGCAGCCGCATGCAGAGGTGCTTTGAGCGTCGTATGCCAAGGTCTATAACCGTCGATGCTAGGAAGCAACGATGCATCTGGGATATTTTCAAGCCATCGGCGTGCAGGAGTACTGGAACACCCGCCTCAGGTTCCACAGCGGACTGCCGAACTGCAGGGGCGAATCCTTCAGCTTTTGGTCTGCGGTTCGGATGAGCGCAGACCGCATCACTGGCACGGTCCGGTTTGTACTTGTCGACAGCATCTGCGAGACCCCATCCTGCATCGGTTCTTCCCCCGTCCAGTTCTGATGTTCACTCTCCAGCATGGTAGAGGTTCTATTGTTTTCTTCTCGGGCAGCATCCCCAAAAGGTTTTTTGCTTAAAAACGGTTGAACAACAGTGAATCGAGGGATGTCGGACAATATGGAATTTTGGGTTGAGATGATGATTTGGCAATGGAAGGATACGTAGTTGAGAAGTATATCCTACACTTGGTTCACAAGTACTTGCTTCGACGCGATCTCCCCATCTCTTCCATTTAAACAATGTTGGACGGATACTGGAAATCCTCCAGCCCCACAAAGTTCTCCTTGATGCTCCTGGCTGACACAAAACGATAGAAGATACTAATGCTCCCCGCCTTATCGTTCGTCCCGCTTGTACGTGCGCCGCCGAATGGTTGTTGTCCAACAACAGCACCCGTGCATTTCTCATTGTAATACGCGTTACCAGCCGCATTGCGCAACTTGTTCGTGGCAGTGAGGAGCGCCTTTCGATCACTGGCGAAGCTACAAGCAGACTGAACATCTAATTCAGATGCATCAGGGTTCACTTACATGGCACCAGTGAGCGCATAGGTAGACGTATTGTCAATCAGCTCCAGGGTCTTCTCAAAGTTCGCGTCGTCGTATACGTAGACCTATGTGATGGTATGCTTCCAGCGAGTTCTACAAATCTCGGGTCAAATAATTACCGTGACTACCGGACCAAAGATCTCCTCAGTCATAGTTACTGACCGAGGGTCCGTTGTCAGGATGACAGTCGGCTGAATGAAGAAACCCTTGGAATCGTCCCCTGGTGGTACAGATGTTCTCGATACACTGCCCAAAGACGCACGCGTACCGACTTACCATTACCTCCGACCAGAATTTCTCCACCAGCAGCCTTTGCCTTCTCAATATAGCTCAGGATCCTGTCGTAGGCTGACCGACCGCTGAAGCAGGCCATTACAATGGATGCCACATGTAACAGAAATGAAATGTTACATGACAGGGCCCATGAAGTGAGCAAAGTCTTGGACGGCCCCAACTTTGATCTTCGCGATCTCGCCCAAGAACTGATCTTTGAATCCACCGTTCCAAACCGAAGAAGAAACGTACAGCCTAGAAAGCGCGGAGCACTTTTGTCCTGCAATGGAATCAAGTTTCTTGGTTTGATGTCTGAACGTATGACTTACCTTGGTATTCGAACCCTCCCCTGATACTCTGGAGCACCGCGTTTCGGATTTCTGCCGACTCGTGAATAATATGAAAGTTCTTTCCACCAGTTTCACCGACAATCCTAGGGTAGCTTTTATATTTATCGAGATTCGAGGCGATGTCTTTCCACAGTTTCTTGAATACAAACGTGCTTCCAGTGAAATGCAACGCTGCAAAATCGGGATGTCCGATGGCTTGCGCCACGACTTCAGGAGGTGGTCCAGGCACAAATTGAATGACACCAGGAGGGACGCCAGCCTCGGCAAGAATTTGGTAAACAAGGTAATTCGAGTAGGTAGCTGCAGGGGAGGGTTTCCAAACCACAACATTCCCAACCAACGCGGGTGCTGGGGAAGAATCAAACTCACATCCAGACTAGCATGAAAACTAAATAAATACATACCCCCGGGAAGGTTTCCACCGATAGCAGTAAAGTTAAATGGAGAGACAGCTAGCACGAAGCCTTCAAGCGCTCGATACTCAACACGGCTATAGGCCATTAGAGGAGAACCGGATGAATACTAGGCCAGCTCACTTCCATGACCCCTGTGCATTTTTGGGTGGCTGTTGAATATAAAGCTCTTCCACGTACTTCACACCAAAACGGAAGAAATCAGATAGCTAGTGTACAAAGTCAAGACTGGACATCTACGATGATGGCAGCCTGACGCACCTCTGCGGCGGCATCGATCTCAGCTTGCCAAGCATTCTTGCCCTGGCCAAGCATGGTGGCCGCCATGAGCTTGTAGCGATACTTGCCACTAACGAGTTCCGCGGCGCGGAGGAAGATGGCTGCCCTATCATTCCATGGCAAGCCTTCCCACGCTGCTTTTGCGGCGAGGGCACCGTCGATCGCGCTCGCGACAGTGGCCTCATCCGCCTCATGGTAGGTACACAGGTGCCTGGAGTGGTCCGATGGTATGACTTGCTTTGCTAATCTTCCAGTTTTGATCTGAATCGCCGGTTGAGTTCAGCAGCTATTATGGTCGGGTACTATGCCAAACCTCTTTGCCATTGACGATGCAGGGTATCTCGAAAGGTAGTTCCTGTTCCATCTGTTTCAAGGTTGCCTCCAGGCCACTTCGCTCTGGCGAGCCCACAGCATAGCTCCTCTGTCGTCACTTTCTGGATGATTGAACACGTCAGAATGACGCTCGTTTGCTTACCATTGGCTCATTATCGACGACCGGCACTTTAAATGAAGCGAGCTGTGGTGTGATCATGGTTGTTGAATAGCCGCAACAAGGCCGTACCGGAAGAGAGATCAAGTAGATAAGGGGAAGCGATAAACTTGATAAAAGAAATACGATTGGTTATCAGGGATTATATAATGAGACGTACGTCTAACTAGGCGTCGGACGAAAAACAAACCACCACTAGATACAAGATGCTGAGATTGTGTCGGGGATAAAATAAATCAACCAAGTGAAGGAGTGCGAGTACGGATCATGATAGGGGCAGTCGGAAAAAAATAACATGTCATTCATATTGTAGAAGGAAGGTCGTCCATTTGTTTCTTCAAATTCGCCAAGAACGCGTGTGCATCAAGAATGCTCCCAGCGCACCGAATGCACCCTGATTCCTGAGCGACTCGTGCTAAGAATGGTATGCTGAAGATGACGTCGGTCGTTGGTCGTACGGAGAGTTCCTCCCTCGCCAACCTTTCGAACTCTTTCCACCACTTTGGCGGAACGAAAGCACCGTAAAATGGGCCAGAGCATTGCATGCACTTGACATCCTGCGGTATCTTCAATAGTGCTCGTGTAGCCTCCGCACGTGTCCTGTGTAGCACCAGAAGTCGATGATAGGCATGTGCAGAAATGTATCTGAGATCATCGGACAGAGGACAGTCAAGGATGTTGCAAGAGAGAGTATGCCGCGAAGCAATCTGTGCTTCGTACTCGAAGTCAAATCGACTGGCGATGGCGTACGCACGAGTGGGGCTTTCGTCGAGGAAGCGAGGTGACAAGAGTTCTTTGCGTAGGGTAGTGGTAGGACCCAAGAAGTCGTACTTGACGGATGTGGTCAGAAGTGTGACAAGCTCGTCCAACGACGTGATAACGGGATCTGGCTCCGGGTAGATGAGCTGGAGCAAAGCGCTGATGGTGGAGCTATGCTCTGACACCGGAATTACAGGACGGTGTTCTTTGCTGTCTGGAGGGGGCTGAGGAAGAGCAAACATGTGTTCGAAGAAAGGAGAGGCAGTGGCTAAGATGCAACGATGAACACAGAACTTGATGCCATCTGCGGACTCGAGAAAGACGTCAGCGTCCTCTGAGTACGAGTCGCGGTCAAGGACCGTCATGGTGGGGATGTCGAGGCGTACAAAGTTGGCGGGTCGCCGTAGTAAAGAGTGGATTTATAGGTTCCACACGAGTCAAGCCAAAGCGCAGCGTGGGAGCAGGTGTGGAGATGCCTGTAAATGCAACGGAAGACGACTTGACACTTACATACTTGGAAATGTTTGCATGGGCGGTCCGAATTCCAAGAGAGGGTCAGATCGAAGCTCGTAGCATATAATACCTTACAAACAAGCGTAAACAGAATAGCCTCACGTGCGACGGCCCGGCGATGGCCGACGCTGACGCGGCACTGGAGACCGGGAGCGGGAGCGTCGGCGGTGTTCCACGGACCGATCCCGATGCCTGCTGCGGTCTCGCCTCTGGCGGTGCGATGATCCAACAGCTGGCACTTCAAACACCATCCCGTACTCACCAAGTCCATTTTCTCTCGGACTCCCTCGATATCTGCGAGTCTCCTCTAAATCGTCTCGACCTGCGAAGCCAACCCTTTCTCTCCGGCGTGGTCCTAATTTGGGGTTGTTGGACCACGAGGTGTTGAGCCGAGCCACGGACTGAGAGCTAAGCAAGGCACAATTAGCAAGGGTAGCCAATGCACTAAGTATGCTTACAAGTCAACCCATATGCGACGATCATCAACCAAGACATTCTGCATTTTAAAGTAAGCCTTGGAATACATGTAAGTCTGCGCAATGTTAAAGCAGTAGGCGGAATGAAACCCAAACCTGCTCAGCGTCTTCTCGTTTGTCAAATTCTATGAATGCATATTGTAATGAATCTCCTGTCCTTTTGTCGCGGATTACCTGACAGCTCATAATAGTTCCAAACCGAGAGAAGATAAGCTCGAGGTCCTCATCTCGGGTAACTGGATTTAGTTTGCATACAAACAGAACGTTTTCGGGTGGGCGAACGTTCGCAAAAGGTAGGTCGCCAACCATTTCGAGCGTTAACGCAGATGCTGCCGCAGCTTTTTTCCGGCGTTCCCGTTCCTCCTCCTCCTCAGGCAAAGTGGCAAGAGCATCTTCATCTTCGGCAATCCTTGTGGAACTATCTGGTGGTCGAGTAGGCGAAGAGGGTGGCTTAATAAAACCTATCGGGTCTGGAAACGGGTCATCTATGGACCTAGGTATTAGTGAATGATGACGCATATCCTCTATCTTCATACCCAGAATAACAACATGGCGAATCCGGACGTCCTTGAAAGGACGTCCCTCTTGACCAGTGAAAACGTCATTGATCTTATCCAGGGTTTCCAGTCCTTCGACTACGTGGCCAAAAACTGCGTGCTTGCCATCGAGATACTCGATGTTGTCAGTGAGGGTGATATAGAATTGACTGCCACAGCCGCCTTTGTCCCCGCCGACAGCAGGGGCTACAGCCATTGACACAGTCCCTTTATGTGTATGCTTGAGTTTGGGCACGAATTCCGGCACGAAATATCGTGGTACGGGCTTGTCCTCTCTTTGGGAAGCTATGTACGACCAGATGGACTCCCCACCCGCGCCAGTAGCAGTCGGATCCCCAGCTTGAGCAAGGAAGTCTTTCGACACTAAGGCCATACGCTTCGAATGGGTCGTGAAACATCTTCAGACCGAGGGACTCACCATTGAAGAAGGCATTCAGGTTGTAATAATATATTTTGCAGAGTTTGAGGAAGTTCTCGGAGCTCCTTGGGCATGATTCAACCTCCAGATCAATAACGATGTCCCCAAGAGATGTCTCGAACAAGACAGACATGGTGGAACCTGAAGCGATTCACTGACCTTCGCTGTTTATGACAGTACAGCCACAAACAAAGTTATGTAATAATTAATTGCTGGCCTGCCTACTTAAAGGTTTGCCTATGCCGTCGCTTGACGATGATCCAATCTCACCCGGAATGCTACCAATTGGAACATGCAAAATACGAGTCTAGTTCCCAGGTCACCAACCCTCGTTGATATGTATTCAGATGGGAGACAGCAGTAAGCACGGACAAATTATACCACCCCTTGACTGCCATGTGAACAGCGTGTACAAAGTCAACCTCTTCTCCATGCATAGGTGCACCTCGTACCCGCTACGTCACCCCATTGAGACTATCCACAAAAATTTAGTGTCCTCAGGGCTCGAGCAACCGTAGGCGTCTATAATGGTGAAAGTACACGAGGGGGGCGGAGTCGCAATAGACAGGTTGCTATATGAAGATTCTAATTCAATGCAACGGGAAATTGAATGTAACAGTTCTTGCGCCACGACAAAGTTGGGTTTCCTGAACATTCAATACCCACCAGACGCTCAGAGAATCAATCCATCATGCAGCCTCGATCTATTTCTCTATACACAGCGTCAGAATTTCTCAAACCCCTGAGAGGCCGCCTGGCGAAATGGCATCGCGTCTGACTACGAATCAGGAGATTGCAGGTTCGAGCCCTGCGGTGGTCAAACTGCTTGTTGGATTGCTGTCGACTTTTTTTCAGCCCGAGTCAATCGGTAGTCCAAAAAGTTGAATGGCAAAGTCAAACAACGGTCAAGTCGCATGATAGGTACTATACCACCACCTCAAATAACTTTGTTCGAGGAAAATTGTTTTTCCATCTTGATTATACACAAAAAAGCTTGATACGGTAAAAAGGAGCTTGGCCAGCATGGGGGTCGAACCCAGGACCTTCGCGTACCACAGAGTGTGACTCTGTATTAGCACGACGCTCTAACCAACTGAGCTAGCCGGCCTCATATTATGAATGAATGAATCAACTCAATCAAAGGCGACATTGATTCTCTGTTTGTCCTCCATGAACAATCTCCTTGCAAGTACTAAGTGCAAAAAGAAACACCGACTCAATGTGTGTACTG
>QFEQ01000069.1:491011-521278 GCA_003316335.1 Hemileccinum impolitum
GAAACACCGACTCAATGTGTGTGTACTGTACATTTATTGCACCATCTTTTCAAATTGTCCAAGATGCAGAATCCCCTCCAAAAGCATCACGGATATCCCAGTGTGGCCTGCGTTAGCCCCCTCCACTTTACTGCTCCTGCTTATGATTTTGTGGCGCCGATTTGCTAAATGTAAACATGCTTGAGCTCCCAGTCCCAACGGTCCCAAAAACGCTGGGTGTAGCACTTGAGGGTCTGCCGAATATTGCTTGGCTCCCATCACCACTTGTCACGGAGGCGGAGGTCTGTCCAAACAGCGATCCAGTCGCACCTGATAATGCTCCGAAAGCAAAGGAAGCTGCTGGCTTTGGTTGTACTCCCGTAGAGGTGGATGCATTTGGGGCTGCATCGTCCTTCTTCCCGAACATGAACGTTGATGGTGAGAAAGATGGGCCGAATGTAGTGGTTCCAAGGACAGAGGTAGGCTTGGAGATGTCTGTAGCGTTGGAAGACATTGAGCTTTCTGTAGCAGAGCCAGACGTGGATTTATTTTCTACAGCACCACTAAATGCAGACGTTAACTGAGATCCTTCCACAATGCCACCAAACACCGAAGAAGGCTTGGATGTCTCTGGTGAGCCACCAAACGTAAATGCCGGTTTCGGACCTTCAGCTGAGCCACCGAAGACAGAATGGGGCTTTAAACCTTCGCCACCAAATATAGATGTAGACTCGGAACCTTTAGCAGATGCAGTGAATGTTAATGTTGTTGGTTTCGTTTCCGCGGAACTGCCAAAGATGGGCATAGGTTTGGAGCCTCCTGCGGCACCCCCAAACAAAGATGCGGGCGTGGATTCCTCAGCAGACTTGAAACCAGTGTTGGTCCCATCAAACGAGAACATTGGGGTGTTACAGGCAGGAGCCCCGGTAGGTGTGGAGGAAAATACGTTGAAAGTTGTTGTACTTGCTGGTGCCAACGTAGGCTTAGGGACAGACGTTGAGGAACCACCGTCCGTGCCGACCGGTTTCCCCAAAAAGCCGGTTGACGAAGACGAGTTCAATGTCGAGCTTCCAAAGGCAGAGGCTGTTCCGAAGGGCGAAGGCTTGACAAGTTCATTGGAACCCGTGGTGGTGCCAGAGACCGACACTGGGATGGCCGACTTCGATTCATCCGCAACTAGAACCTTGGACGCAGAATCACAATCCGTCGCACTCGGAGGTGTCTGATCAAATTTGAAAGTTGGTTTGGGCTGATATGCGGTTCCCGGCGCTAGGTTGAGACTAGGTGTAAACATTGATGTTGTAGGTGGCTGTCCGAATGAAAACTTGGGTGCCGGTGGTGCGGATGATGTTGGGAGTGTAGCAACGGATGATGCGCCGGAAAATGAGAAAAGGGGAATTGGCGTCGAACTTTCGGGCGAGGTGGTGGCAGTGGTTGAGACACGAGCGGGAGCCTCTGCCTTAGCAACTGCAGGGGTGGAACCAAGGATCATGGGTGAAGCAGAATTCGAGGCGGCACCAAAGTTTGGTGCTTGAGATTTGGTTGCAGGAGGGGCGATAGCAGCGGGAAACAATATGGGAGAAGAGGTGTCTGGTTTCACTAAAGAGGATGAGGCTGGTTTAGAGGCACGTTCGGTGGAGGGAGACTGGGGTAGGGCTATTGCATCTGGAGTAGAGGACGAAATAGTAGATGCGAACGGTGTGCTTGTACCAGTCCCCTTATCGAACGTACCCGACATCGCAGATGACGAAGTAGCTGTAGAGGTGGATAATTGCAGTGGTTTTGCGAATGCAAACGGAGGAAGGAAGGCCGCGGAAGAGGTGGTGGTAGGAGCACTCGGAGCACTAGGATAGTGTGTTGATGAAGTGGAAGCAGGCATAGAAGTAGAAGGCAGGAAGAAACGAGTGGTAGTGGTGGTGCCGGCAGCAGCAGGGCTCTTGACGGGATCACCGGCACTGGAAGGAATGGCAAAGAAGGGAGCAGTCGTATTTGACTTGCTTTGCGGAATGCTCCTGTTCGAATCCCCTTGTGCAGCTATAACAGGCGCAGGGGTAAGTGTTATTGTAGGAACAGACAGTGACTTGGTGGCGAGTTCGGGAACGGATATGCTTGCTGGTATTCTGGCTGATCTT
This sequence comes from Hemileccinum impolitum, assembly GCA_003316335.1. NCBI lineage: Eukaryota > Fungi > Basidiomycota > Agaricomycetes > Boletales > Boletaceae > Hemileccinum > Hemileccinum impolitum. The sequence continues at coordinate 493,123 of QFEQ01000069.1, forward strand.
GGTGGGGGTATCTGAGCCTTCTTTTGCTCTTCAATTTTTGCTCGTATCTTGGCCAATGCCTCTGCCTCTCTATCCTGCTTCTCCAGTTTTGAGAAGCCGCGGAAACCGGGACGCGTTGGACTATCAGTAACACCTGGAAGTACGGGAGAAACAACGGTACTGGCAGAGGCCACACGGCGACGTTGGGTAGGCTGTGATTGCCACTGCTCAAAGGGGTTGATGCGAGTCGAGGCACTAGTGGGCATGAACTGACGGAAAGGACGACGAGCGGGACCGCCTTTGACCGAGTCCCACAAGAGACTTTTGCCGTTCTTCGTAGGGGAATCGAAGGCATCGGGAGTCTTGGATCCATTCGACTCTCTTGATGCTTCTTGCCATGCCAACTCCTGTCTCCTCTCTGCTTGTCTATATTGCTCATCTGTCATCCACGTTTCCACGTAGATTTCCAGCGCAGCTGATCGGTCTGGGTGCTGGGAATCCTGGGGCTGCACGGCGGGTTTGAGAAGGTGTGAAACTCAGGCTAGGGAAACTTACCATATGGTACTTGCTCCTGGCCTTTCTAACCAAAGTAAGGCGCAATCGCTCGCCTTTGTCGCCGACCCTGTACTGAACACCATCGGCCTCCCACTCATCACCAACCCTGCGGCCGCTGCAGAGGGGGTCCCTGGATACACGAGGATCCTCCACCGATATCTCGCTTACCTCGAGTGACGCAGCTTTCTTGCCCCTCTTCTTGGAGCTGTGCTGGATACGTCTTCGAGAAGTCTCGGGACCACCTCCGTTGCCTTCGCTCTCAGGTGATTCAGCTTCACGATCACGTTTCTGGCCTCGTGCAGGTACTTCTATCCTCCTCCGTAAAATGGTTCGACGCTTACGGTGATGCGAAATCCTTCCATTCCGGATGTCATCATCATCATCGCCTCCAAAAGTTGACCCTGCCTCCGCCCGATCACGTTTCTTGCCACGCGCTACAGCCTTGGTTTCTGTTACTTCATCTTCATGAATGCAATCCGTAACTTCATCAGCGGGCTCGTGGTTTTCGTCACGAAAGTCATCGACATGTTTTGATCTCTCCTGACCGTTCATCAACATATAGTCGCCCGCAGGTTGTGGTCCCAGGGATTCCTTGGATACTCGTCGGGGCGGCAGGTCAGTATACTGGTCGTACCAGTCTGCTTGTTCATCTCCGTCTATGAGCTCATCGCCATCCACGCGCAACTTTTTTAGGGTCTCATGTTCGACGTCGGCCTCGTCCTCGAAAGAGCGTTTTCTTGACTCTTCATTATTACTGATATTTGCGACGAGGTCCTTTCTACTTGCATGACGGACGGGAGGTCTTTCCACGGGTAATGGTTCTGGGACGGTCACTCGACGATGTGAATTGGGGTTGGGGTTGTAGCGAGCGACGAAATCGAGAGGATGAACCTCTGTACGCTTGTTATCGTACGCCGCGGCGTGTTTTCCGGAGAGTTGATAATCGTGAAGTTGTACAGCTACACGCGGCCCAAGCGCAATACGCGAAGAACCGTAATGAAACAATGAGATGAACCACGGTTATCCTAAGACGTGATTGACTCACTGGTTTCGGGAATCCGCCTCCTTAGGCCACGCGCGTCATTCTGTGCATCGGTTCGCTGATCAACGGGAGGTAAATTATGGTCCGACAAATAATTTGTCTTCTTCTTTTGGTCTAATGCCTCGCGTTCAAGGTGCGTGCGCTTGGCTGCGGCATATGCTACCGCAAAGGGACGACAATCCGAGTCGGGGATTCCATGCTTTCTACGCATCGCTCTTGCAGAAAAAATGTCAAAGAGTATATAAGATGCATCGGGATGGGAAACATACTTTCTGTACCTCAGCTCGCGATGTTTCTTGAGATGTGCGAGACCCCGCGCACATACGATCCACACCAACAGACCGAGTCCGAAGAGGGTGACCGACTTGAAAACGAGATGATAGCGAGAGAATGTGGAGAACAAGCCATATTCTGGCCTTTGCAAGATGGGTCCGCCAAGGATGTCGGCCTGTTCGTCGCGCGAAGCCATGAGGGGGGGGAGTGGGTAGCTTGGAAGAAAGGTTCTGCTTATGGTATTAGACCTTGTCGGCACGGCCCGGCGGGAGGTGAAATATTTAATCGGAGCTTACCATGTGTCAAGATCGAACGGTTGAGTTGTTTCAAACTTTCAACCTAAGCTCGCTCGCCTTTGCCTAGGGACACGGCTCACAGTGCCTTCGTTTCTTACTGGTAGAGTGGCAGATCGAAATTGCATGGTCCACGCTTGAATGTTCTTCTGTACGCGGTGGGCATTCGAGTACTAAACCGAGCAGACAGCGCAACAGCATTGTATTAGTACTAGTATGTAGGAGTCGCTGCGTGGGAACTCGCTGACCCGATAGTTTTTATATCATGCGTCAAATACCCGCCCGGGTGCTCGCATTCCCATCTCTTCTTCTCCGCTTGCTTCCACCTCACCAACTCCGTCAGACATGTCCAAGGTCGTCTCACACTCTGAGCTCCAGGCAAATAACACCAAGCAAAGTCTCTGGGTCGCCATCCACGGCAATGGTCTGTAAATGTTTCCTTCCATGCTGACCGAATATTGACACCCCGATTAAAAATAGTGTATAATGTGACCCAGTTCATCGATGAGGTACTCCTTTTCTTGCATAGACGACGCGTAGGCCTGCAACTTACGAGTTGACGGTAGCACCCTGGTGGTGACGAGGTAATTATCAGTGAAGGAGGTGCGTTTTTCCAAGTTCTCTTGGCCAGGCTGCGTCTTACGACGTTCATTTCAGGCAAGGACGCCACAGAGGCTTTTGAGGATGTCGGTCACTCTGACGAAGCCCGTGGGATTCTCCCTGGCCTCTTAGTAGGCGAGCTGGAACAAAGCGACGTGAGTACAGAACAGCACCATAACAAAAATCCCAAGCTCACTCTGACACTCAGGTTCCATCCAAGTCGAAAAAGGCCTCGTCAAACCCTGCTGTCCACAGCGCTGTTGAGAGGGGCTCCAAGTGAGTTACCATGTCCTTGCTTCACAATCATTCAATTGACACTGTTTTAGCTTGATGTACTTCATCCCTCTCACTCTACTCGGTGTTTACTTTGCCTGGCGTTTCTATGCATGACGTGGACGCCGCTACCGTCGAACGCGGGCACTGACGCAGCATCGCCTATTCCATATTTTAGCCACCAGTACCTGTGTCCTTTACTGCTAGATTTAAATTTTCATCAATTTAGAACCCGATCACTCAAATTGCGAGCCTGTGAGAACATGGTCCTGAAACGATCAACGAGTGCTGATTCTGTGCGGATGGATGAAAGACGAACAAGTATGTTGATACAACAGCCTTACCACCTCACAGGTTTGTAGTGGTCTCCGCATTCTTTTCCAGTCGTTCGTCCTCGAGCTGTGAACGGTGAGACATTGACGTAAAACTTGATGGACCAACGACTCACCGCATACTCCCAAGCACGGTCTCCATGCTATACCGTGCCAGTGACGGACTTGTCAAGTGGCAAACTAATATGATTCAGCCAAGTGTCTCACCTGTCTCATCTCCATCGCTTGGGAGCGCTGAGCGTGAGTGAGTGCAGCTGCACCGATTACGACACCGATTGTAAGTCCTTGGGCCCACAAGCGAACTTGCACGACCTAGCCCCAAACGAGAAGTTATCAATGATACTTGTCGCACATCATCTGCCCCCTTTACCTTCTGCGGCATCGTTAACAAACTACAGATTCGGACACGTCAATCCGGGCGCCTGATAGCATCTAGCCAAGTCTGAGAACACGTACGGATCACGCATGATGATGCTTCCCGCGACTGCCATCGTTGTTGCCCAGCTCCCCATGATTACACTCAATTGGTGTTTCGCTGCCCACCCTGCTACCTTGTCCTTGGAACTCAAAGCGGCCCATCTTTCATGCTCTTTATATTCTCGTCTTTCCAGCAAACTTTTGCCGAGTTCGGTCCTTTGCTCACAAGGCACGTTGAACTTATCATCACTGAAAGGCGTTTTGGACGCACCAGTTTCGGCGGTCAAACTCTCCACCCCTTTTCTCGGCTTGGATGGCGACAAGAGGTGCAATGACGATGGCACCACCGAGCAGCTTCATTGGGAATGGGAAAGAGCGATAGTAACTCGACCGCTTGTTTAGGAGGTAAAAGGTAGGGATGGTGATACCAGTCCCTATGAGCGCTCCCTCAAGTGCTCCCCGAACGGTCACCGCACGCTGCTGCCTTTCTTGCTGGTCGTCGGATAGACTAGCCTACAAGGTACTGAGGATGAGTCAATGGACGAGGTGACAATGATGCTGATCACCTTCATGGCTGATCGAACTAGACCGTCGAGAGCTCGCAATGTCAATGACGCAATGTTTCGTATTGATTACAGTATAGACACAAAACACAACCGACAGCCTCTATCGAGTGAGACTATGGTCGACAACACTTCAAATCCTAACGATATAGCACTCCATCTGATAGGTGAAATGGCGGATGAAGGACATGCAAACGGACAAACCAAACCCATCACATCGCTCAGAAATGATCCACCGTGAACGTCCATTTTCCTTCATGCACATCAAAGCTCTCGAAATGGGTCTCCTTCATCGACCTGAGCCGTTTCAGATGTTTGACTGCCGCAGGGGCCTCTTCATCCTTGATAGGCTCTCTCGTTGCCTTGTCTGTAGCCCAGCACTGCAGGAGTATAATGCGGGCTTTAACATTCAAACCTGTCCCAGGTGCTGGTTTGTCTGCCTCATCACCATCGGGATACACACTACACTCCTTGTCGTCGAATCGTACGAGTTCCCCAAGTAGTGCACCAAGCTTAGGGAGGCCAGTGAGGTCGACGGGCTCGAGAAAACGAATTTCCCCATATCCAACACGACCCACAACCAAGTCCTTAAAAGATGACAGCTCTTCATAGCCGCACGTTTTCAGCTTGGCCAGGTCGGGTTTCACCCAATAGTCGCCATGTTGGAGCAGTGGAGCGGTGGAAGTAGCTTCGGTGCCATTTGCAGTCTTTCCCAGCGGTGGAACTTGCCCGAGGGTAAACGAACTGTGAGCCGTGAATCGACCTGGGGCGTTGCGAGTTGGCTGCTGGGTAGGTTGTGTTAGCTTCTCTGGAGTTTGAGTAGTAGCTTCTCGCTCTCTAGCCACGTCTTTTTCTCTTGCAGCTTGACTGAGCGCGGGGCTAAAAGTCACCTTTGTTGGGCTGCCACGCAAGCCTGGTGACCCAGCTCTGCTGAACAAGTCTGAAGCTTCAACTTTCTTATCCAGAACCAATTTCTTTACACTTTGCCTACCCCCGCTACCCAATGCGGGACTTGCACTGCGTCCCAGGATGCCCTCAGGAGCTTCTGTGCGGCCAAAGGGACCAGCTTTCCCGTTATTGAGCGACAAGTTCTGTCCAGGAACACCGAGGACGGAAGATAATGCTGATGCCCCGAAGCCTCGAAGTTTTGAACTAGCCGGTGTGTAATTGATTGGGAGTCGTTGCACAGGTGAGCGGGCAGGGACATCCACGAAGAACCCCGGTTTCTTCTTTTGTTGCTGATCGATGGGAATGGCACGGGGACCAGGTGGAAGCATAGAGAAGATAGGCAAATTGCTGGATATCGGCTCGACTATGGAGGCGGTGAGCGTACCTGGTCCGCTTGGTGGGGCCGTTGACGAGCCTAGAGTACTGACACCGAACAGGGAGGAACCCAAGCCCGTGGAGGGCGTAGTACTGATTGCAGGCGCAACAGGTTTCTGTTGGCCGAATAATGAACCTCCAAAGGCGCCAGTGCCCGTGGTTGGCTGGGCCATCGTCTGTTGACTGGAGGGTTGCCCAAACAGACTGGGCTGAGTGCTAGTAGCCAAGCCTTGCTGGCCCAAGGTGCCACCGCCGAAGAGACCCATCCCAGTTGTCGGCGGTTTTGGCGCACCAAAGAGGCTCGTCTGTCCAGGCTGCTGTGGTTGAGTCGCCTGCGCACCGCCGAACAAGCCGCCACCTGTCGGCCCACCGAATAACCCACTAGATTGTTGCGTGGTGGTACCGAACACTATGAAATATCATCAACTGAACATAGAGTAAAATAGTGTGACACTCACAACCGCCCGTTTGTTGTGCGGGTTGTTGCTGCGGGGGCTGTTGTGGTTGTCCGAAAATGCTGGTACCTGTACTTGGAGTTGTTCCGAAGAGACCTGTTGCAGGTTGCGTAGGTTGAGTCTGAGGCTGACCGCCGAATAGACCAGTGGTGCCGAAACCAGTGGTTGTTCCGGTTGGCTGATTTGGTTGACCAAATATCGAGGGCTTTGTGGTAGTCGCACCTGAGACTGACATCTGTAAACAAACCCTTTGATTCAAACGAACCTATCGTACCGAATGCGGTTGAAGTCTGTTGCTGTTGAGGCTGGACAAAAATATTTGTGCCAGCGGCAGGCTGAGCTGCGGGTTGGCCAAAGGGGCTCGTAGTACTCGTACTGCCAAACGCACCCCCGTCTTGTGTGGAGCAAAGTGAGTTGAGGAATAGGATCATTGTGACCAGGCACCTACTTGATTGGCCGAAGGTGCTTCCAAATCCTGTAGCAGGCTTTGGTCCGAATGCGCTAGTACCACCGAAAATACTAGTGCCGGTGCTTGCAGCCGGTTGTTGTTGTTGTTGTTGTTGAGACTGACCAAAGGCACCAAATGCGGAGGGTTGTTGCTGCTGCTGTTGAGGCTGGGCAAACGCAGAACCCCCACCAAAGATGCCCGTGCCAGTGGTGGTGCCCGTGGTGGGCTGTTGTTGCCCAAAGGCTCCAAATGCACCCGTAGTAGGTTGGGTTGTGGTGGTGGTATTAAATGCGCCAGTGCTGCCACCCCCAAACATCGAACCACTCGTGGTTTGTTGGGTCGTGGCTGGTGCCCCGAAAATACTGGCTGTTTGTGTAACAGGAGCTCCAAATGATGTTTGGCCAAATGCACCAGCAGTTTTTCGATTCTGTTGATAGTCTTGAAAGCGTAATTCCTAGTTCGCGGCATTTAACAACCGCAACCGCATAGGAAATAGAACAACATATTGCGTCGACTTACCTCTAAAGATGTACCCCTGTAAGCTGGCATAGCTGTGGTAGTTTGGTACTGGAGAATAGTACTCGGATTTGAAGGATCTTTTTCGCTGAAAACAGAATAAGGAGTAGACGTCCCTGTCGTTACGGGCGGTGGGTTGGCATCTGTACTTGCTAATGGATGGGATAAGCGATGAGGTCTCATAGGCATGGTACGGCGTACTTGCAGGAGTGGCACCAAAGGTCGCTACAGGCTTTGGCTGGCCAAATAGCGAACTACCACCACCAAATGCACTCCCCGCACTTGGAGCAGTGGATCCGAAAACATTAGTTCCCGATGTTCCAGCGGCAGGAGTTGCGCCGAATGCACTCCCACCCCCACCGAAAGTAGAAGCACCACCTCCGAATGCACCAAATCCAGTGGCCGGTTTCGGGGCGCCGAAGGCAGAAGTACCGGTGGAGGTGGCAGTATTTGAACCAAACGCGCCTGACAGTTGGATGTTGTGTTAGCACCAAAAATCACATTGGACAGCAAACGAACCAAAGGCAGAAGTGCCAGTGTTACTCGTTCCAAGATTTCCAAACATGGGGTTCGTTGCTGGCTGCTGTTGCTGGCCAAATGCGTTGGTTTGACCGAACGCTATACTCGTGGTTCAAAGGTGTGAAAAGAACAAGGGTGTAAATGACTTGTCTTACCTCCGCTTCCGAAAGCGCTTGGTTGACTAAAAGCGGAACCTTGGGGCTGCTGTTGGCTCTGCTGAGGATTAGCCCAGGAAGACTGCACCGTATTTGACCCGAACATTGCGATGAAACAGGTCACAATATGGGGCCTTCCTCGTCGCTGGCATCCGCAGAGGAGATGCGCGCGGGACTTGGGTGCGGGGTTTGAATAATTCCGATTCCGATGGACCGCGTATTTGGAATGTATTTCCCACGATCACGGCAGGCCTCGAAGTAACTTACTTCGTCGGACGTCATGATGCCAGGCAAGGCAGAGAAACGAAAGCCGACGTTTGGCACGATCGAACGCGAGGAGTCCTTCAAAAAACCGCCAAAAAATGCATCCACGTACCCAATTCTCAATCAGTTCGTTGCACCCCATATCGAGTCTTTCAACGCACTCTTCGACGACTCCGGGCTGCCCAAGGGCGATGGCGACGGAAAGGGCTTACTGTCCATCAGCCTCAAGGATATAGGGGAGCGCGTTGTGTTTGATAGGACTGGACAAATTGGCACGGAGAGTGGCCAGGCAGGATGGGGTAATCGCCTAAGCAGTGAGTTAAACACGTCCTCGTGGAATCCCCTTCGTGACTTGTGACGTCGTCAGTCTGGATCGAGGAGGTATCGATTGCACCTCCAAGAGCTCCGGATCGTGATACCTGGAGCACGGAACGGAGAGTTTCTCCCTCAGAGGTATATGACACCCACCTTTGGTTGCTCTCTAATTTGTACCATCATGCCAGGCTCGTGAACGACTCACGTCCTATAGGGGTCGCATGCAGGCCAAGGTCTGCTGGAAAATAAATGGGGATCCGCACCCGGACCAATGTGTTATGCGGGATTGTGGCCTCGTCCCAATCATGGTCCGAGTAAGACTCGCGTTATTCAGGTATGCGTATGGCTTATTCAACCCGTCTCAGTCGATTCGATGCAACTTGCGTGGTCTCCCATCTGCTGAACTTGTTCGGCGACATGAAGAACCAGAAGAGTTTGGTGGTTACTTCATCATCAACGGAAACGAGAGGCTTATCCGGTACCTTATTGTTCCTCGTCGTAACCATGTCATATCCCTCCTCCGCCCCTCTTTTACTAACCGTGGTCCGTCTTATACCCAATATGCCGTTCAAATTCGTTGTGCCAGGCCCGACCAGTCTAGTGTCACCAATACCCTTCACTACCTCTCCAACGGGAGTGCTATGCTCCGCTTCAGCTGGCGAAAACAGGAATACGTCATCCCCATTATGTTGATTCTCAAAGCACTCATCGGTGCCTCCGACCGAGAGATATTTGAACACGTCATGATGCAAGATTATGAGAACACCTTCTTGACTGATCGGGTGGAGCTACTCCTGCGTAGCTTCAAAATGTACAGTCTATATACGGGGGATCAGTGCCTCGAATATTTGGGCGACAAGTTTCGAGTTGTATTGGGCATGCCAGAAGACTGGAACAACCAAATACTCGGTGTATGGTTGATCCAAAAGACGGTCTTGGTCCATCTTGAAGAACCTCGTGATAAGTTCCGGATACTGGTGTGAGTCTCCCCTTATTGGTGCTGATGGCTGCTGACATTAGGCTCAGCTATATGCTACGCAAACTGTACGCATTGGTGTCTGGATCATGCTCTGCAGACAACCCAGATTCACCACAACACCAAGAGGTTCTCCTTCCGGGATACTTGTATGGCATGATAATTAAAGAACGTCTCGAGGAGGCTCTCAATCAAGTCCGCAACCAGATTGCTGCAGATGTCCGAAGAGGTGAATCTCCCCCCGACTTTTTGGATAGTGAGTTGCTACTTCACATTATATCATCTGAAATTCATGATCGGTTCAGAGCGGTACATCACGAAGGTTATCCAAAAGGTCAATTGGGACATTGGCTCGAAGATGTCAAATTTCCTTGCAACTGGAAATTTGATTTCTCCCTCGGGCCTCGATCTACAACAAGCCTCAGGTTTCACGATCGTTGCAGAGAAACTCAACTGGCCACGCTATATCAGTCATTTTAGATCTATACACCGTGGTGCATTCTTTGCAGACCTTAAAACAACTGCTGTGCGAAAGCTTCTCCCAGAAGCATGGGGTGAGTTTGTGCATCTAAACCCGTCTGTGCGCGTATAGACCATCCCTTTGACTAGGTTTTCTCTGTCCCGTTCACACACCTGACGGCTCTCCATGCGGTCTCTTGAATCACCTCTCCCGGACCTGTCGCATCATCACTACCCCCCTTGCTGTCGCTCATATTCCCGGCCTCCTCGCCGCTCACGGTATGACTCAACCTTTCTCATCCTCAGTGGACGGTCGAAAAAGCCTCTGCGTTCAGCTTGATGGCCGCGTTATTGGCTGGGCCCAGCCAGCTATCGCAAAACAACTCGCAGAGAACCTGAGGATATGGAAGACAGAAGGGATTTACCAGGTCCCCCTCTATCTCGAAATCGGTTTCGTTCCGGAGTCGAAAGGCGGCCAATATCCTGGTTTGTTCCTGTTTTCGTCGAGGGCGCGGATGATGAGGCCCGTTATGTTCTTGGCCAATGGCAAAGACGATCAAATCGGATCTTTTGAGCAGGTGTATATGAACATCGCTGTGAAGCCGGACGAGATCGAGCCTAGTATCACGACGCACATGGAGCACTCGCCGACAAATTTCCTTTCTATCCTCGCAAACTTGACGCCCTTTTCCGATTTTAACCAGGTAAGTCGAGCGCCCACAACCAACTTGGCACTCATTGACAAGTGCCATAGAGTCCTCGTAACATCTATCAATGTCAGGTACATGTTGTCTCGAAGATGTTGCGCAGTGATTCTGATCATTGGGATTTAGATGGCTAAACAAACGATGGGAACCCCATCTACTGCTTTCCAACACCGAACGGACAACAAGCTTTACCGACTGCAGACGGGTCAGACGCCTGTCGTCCGGCCCCGTCTACACAACACCTATGCCATGGATGCCTTCCCCAACGGTACCAACGCTGTCGTTGCAGTGATTTCCTACACAGGCTACGATATGGAAGACGCTATGATCCTAAACAAATCCGCTCACGAACGTGGCTTTGCCTACGGAACCGTCTACAAGTCGCAGATCATTGACCTCAAAGACATCCGTGGCGCATCTCAGTCGAATTCCGCCGTTACGCTTCATTTCGGTCTCGGTCATGATATTAGGACGGAAGAGGGCGTTCGGCAGCACACTTGTATGCAATACCTGGACAGAGATGGGTTGCCTTTCGTCGGCATCAAGTTGGATGCGGGAGATCCAATTGCGGCATACGTAGATGATACGACCGGTCGCACAAAGTTCGTAAGGTATAAGGGCGATGAGCAAGGCATCGTAGACCAAGTCCGATTGCTTGGTACGCGAATGGTTTCATTGGATCCATGCCTATGCATATTGCATAGTACTGACGTCTACCAAAGGTTCCGACACAAGCGACACTGAACTCCAGAAAGTACACATTACGCTTCGTATCACGCGGTCGCCCGTGATAGGGGACAAATTTTCTTCCCGCCACGGTCAAAAAGGTGTCTGTTCACAGAAATGGCCATCGATTGATATGCCTTTCACGGAAAGTGGGCTGCAACCCGATGTGATCATCAACCCACATGCTTTCCCGAGTAGAATGACGATCGGAATGTTGGTCGAGAGTTTGGCTGGAAAAGCCGGTGCTATGCATGGCCTGGCTCAGGATGCAACACCATTTGAGTTCGCGTGGCATTTTCTGACTCCTGCCCAACCCCGCGCTAACCCGACTCTACGTAGGTTCTCGGAAGAGGACAGGGCAATTGATTACTTCGGTGAACAACTGCTTGCGACAGGATACAACTATTATGGCAACGAACCCATGTATTCTGGCATCACCGGCAATGAATTCGCGGCGGACATCTATATCGGTGTCGTGTATTACCAACGTCTCCGTCACATGGTTCTCGATAAATTCCAAGTACGAACAACAGGCCCCGTCGATGCCCTGACACATCAGCCCGTCAAGGTACGCATCTTGTGGTCACGTTTACTCCACTCTATTTCGCAGGACTTACAGCGGGTATCGTGTTGCATTAGGGCCGCAAACGTGCAGGTGGTATTCGTTTCGGAGAAATGGAACGCGATGCGCTGATCGCACATGGAACTTCGTTCCTCTTACAAGACCGTCTCATGAACTGCTCTGATTATTCCACTGCATGGGTGTGTCGGACATGCGGTAGCATCATCTCCCTCGGCTACGACGATGTTGGTCTAGGAGAAATATCGATGACTGGCACTATGAGAGCAGCAGGTCCTGGTGGTGAATATTGTAGAGTGTGCCGTGCCGCTGCCGAGGAAGAGGGTGAGCGAGCGCGAAGAACATTTGTTACTCAAAATCCAGACAGAGGACCTGCCCCCGACGTTGCAGTGGTCATACCTCCTGCGCATGTGCTTGGATCCCTCAGAAAGGGAGGGGACATGGATGTAGTGGCAGTCCCTTATGTCTTTCGTTACCTGTGCGCCGAATTGGCGGCCATGGGCATTGCGGTCGCGTTGGAGGTTCGATAATCCAACGGCTATTGGCCATTGATATGTTGAAATTTCTTAGACTATTGTCGATAAGATTTCGAATGTATATGTTAATTAAACCGACGCACGGCGGCAAGGAAATGATACGAATGCAACGGCAAGCTCAGCAAAATAATGGATAGACGAATTGGTATAATTCGACAATCATGCATACTGAAAGAGAAATCACCAAGGGAATCCGAAGTCCGGAGGGGGTGTGTGTAAAAATCTACTAGTATCTCAACGGGGTTTGCTCGTTTCCACCGGTCTGTTGACTGGTGAGGCGGAAGGGGCAACCGCTGCTTCGAACAGAGGTTCAGCTGGCTCTGCACTGGGAGGATCAAATGATAGTTTATGGTGAGAGTCTAGTTCACCGTCACCAAGAAACAGTTCGACGAGCGCTCCTTCCAGACCATTGACTCCAGAGTCTGCTGGCAGTGACGGAACAGAGAAGGCCCGCAAATCGGCCACGTCTGTAACGAGCTTACTACGGGCTAAGAACATGTCCACAAGGATACGGCATTCGGCGGCACTCGTAGCATGCTCAAGCATCGTCCGCATCTCCCGAGCATGTTCAAGTATGAATGGGGTTGGGGGAGATGTCTGTAGGGTGGACGGTGGTGCAACTTTCTGGCGCAGGGGAGAGGCAGCCTTGTATGGTATGTGTTGGAATGCTGTCGGATGCGAGGACGGAAGTTGAACTGCAGGTATCGGAGTTGCGTCTTCGATATCTACGAGTGCAATTACGGAAGCAGCTGGAGGTGAGGTTGGCGAGGGGGGAGACTTGATAGGCTGAACGGGTTGGGAGACGTCAATCTCCAAGGACCTCCGAGATATCACTGGAATAGGAGTGGTGGTCCCGAGAGGACGTCCTTCCATTCCAGGAGAGAGAGAAGGGACAGAAGACGTTACTGCTTCTCTTTCAACAGACTTATCATCGCAAGCAGGGAACGGCTTTTGAACATAAGATTGTGCCCGCGGACGGGGATATGCTCCTGTTCCTGTTCCTGCTTGGTCGGCAGAACCGCGTTCTGAAGAAGTTGCAGAGGATGGGCCAGAGGTGGGATAACGGGGCGGCACAGGTCGGTTGGCAAGGGGGGAAAGGTTCGTCATGGATTTGCTTGAAGGATCCCCAGACCCAACAGTCATCTTACGAGGGGGTCTGGCAGTATCACTGGCCAAGGTGATCCGGGATATCATCTTCTGTAATCGACCAGATTTTTTAGGTGTGGTGGAGAACGAAGGGGGATTTTCGCCAGAAGTTAACTCTGGGGGACCCTCAGCGAGGAAAGCAATCAGCTCCTTGGTGCTAGTCGAAAATCCTGGCTGACGGTCACGTTGCTTGGGAGACGCGAAAGGCTTCAGCTCTCCCATATCATCATCATCCGAACCCGCCATGGTATCTTCTGGATCGAGCGACTCTCTGCTGCGTGTTACATTTCGCGCGCGTGATGGTCGGGAAGCATTGAGGTCCAATTGTTGTGGGAGTGCCTTTCTCCTGGCTGTAGCGCCGGAGGCTGGGCGTTGATCAGAAACAGCGGAGGTTGAATCTGAAAGTGTATGTTTGTTTGGAAATGCGTTCGATAGTGCTGTGGAGGAGTCCGTCGTCGTTGACGACGCCCGGACACGGGTGAAGGAGGAAGCGGTGTGGCCTGAAGCAGTTGCTGCACTTAGTTGTCGAGGCCGTGAGGTCGGCGGTGGTCTGTGCATCGAACGATCGTCTTCACTGCTTATGATAGAGCCTGCACGACGGAGAGTTGGAGTTGAACCACTCGTGCGCTTGGCTTGCTCTGGGGGGGAATGCGATGCGATGCCATTAGACTTTTCAGTCTTTGGCAACGCCTTTTGGCGTGCCTTTTCTTTGTTCAATACCTAATGCAGTGCCAACGTGAAACAGCCAACGATAGTGGGTGGGTGCAGTATACGTACCTCCATCGTGCGCAGCCTGTCTGGGGTCAATGAGACCTTCATGGTTGACCCTGACCTCATCATGTCGTCAAACTCTAGTGAGCGGGTATCCTCCTTGGGGGAGAGGAGAGGATTAGGGAAGAGGGAAGAGGAGAGAGAGGGAATAGAGGAGGAATGACATACGCTAAAAGTGGGTGATATAGGAGACCTGTCACCCTTGCTAGCGAGGGACTGTTTTGTGTTTGCACTCGCGAAGGAATCCATTTTTCGATGTCCGGGGTCGCTTCCGTTAGCGAAATCCTGGGAAATTTTGTTATATAACGTTTTGACAGATCGTGACTTGTCAACCGAGGGTCTGCCAGTGGAAGAATGAATAAGTGCATTATTGACGGACTCGGATGACAGGCGAGATCCATTGCGGCGGAATGGGGGACCATCACACTCGTGTGCGAGCGACATACTCCGTCGTGATCTTGGCGTTTTGGAGAGCGCCTCGATTTGACCATAAACTTTTGCAAAATGAAAATAAAAAGGACAATTCAGAAAATGATTAACACACTGAGGGTGCCAACTCGTCGGCACTCACCGGACATGTTTTTGAATAGTCCGTAAATGAAACTATCTTCACACAGCGCAATGAACAAATCCTGCCCGGTTGCTACCGCCCGACTGCTGTCCCGAGCTGCGACACGACCGACATTCGACACGATATGCCTGTGGAAGAAATCAGCACCACCGCTGCAGCAGGACTAACAGTGGTCCCACTCACTCGCAGATCGACCTTGGTGTCGCACCACATGAGCAAAAATGGAGGTTCTCTGTAATTGGTACATACTCACTCTATGATCGCAGTTAAATACAAAGAAGCGGGGGCGAGGAGCGTCTGCTTGGGAGGAGGGATGCCTTCTGCCTTCATGCGCTGAAGTAAGCGAGTTTCAGCCTCAGAGTTCTCGTCAGTGTCGCTCAGGGTCGAGTACGCTTCACACTTGAGCCGAAGGAGCTGTAGTAACGGTTGTGTATGAGGAGCGTGAAACACTGGGTAGGGAATGCACATAAAAGGGAAGCCACCCACCTCGAATGTCCACTCCAGGTTGAATGCACTATCCTCAACGACCACCAGAATGCCGCCCGTGCGCTCCCAGTATGCCCTAAGCTCCAATTCTGCCTCTAGTACGGCCTCCTTGCCCAAGGTTGTGGGCAGCACCTTGTGCAGGCCAGCTCTGAGTTGTGTAGTCGTCAGTGCACGCGCAGCACTCAGAATAGTATGCAACAGTTCGTCAAGAAACGCGTTGATAGAGTCGAGAGCGTCGATCGAGAGCTTTGTTGGACGCACGTCGGAGAGGATGACGTCTGCAGAGCGGGAGGAGATATAGCATGGTGGGGCTGGGATATCGTCGTGGGCTACCGGGTGCTTGCCGTCGTATCCACCGAACGAGTCTAGCATTGTGCACGGCGGCAAGATTGACGGTGGAAAGGACAGCAGGGGACTGAATTCGAAATAGACCACTCAACGTACCCCGCCTTAAGCGATGCCCATCACAGCCATGTCACCCAGAAAATAAAGATAAAAATGTAACTAGCAACACAAGAATGACAGACGTCCGATCATAGGACCAGCATCCTTTCCACAACATCCTCCTCACCAATAGCCATCGATTGCCCGGCTGTAATACTATTCTCTCTTGCGACTTCATTTCCGCTTAGCTTCCCTTCCACCGTAGCGTCGACTGTTGCTGCTGACCCATTCGTAGACTCGTCAAGGGTGGCAGACCCTGCTGTACTATTGACGGCGACTTCAGATCCCCAAAGCGTCAGACCTCGTGCAGCGCTCATCGTAACCAGGGTAGAGTCAAGGTCATCCAATTGCGGGTCCTTTGCAGGATAAGACGAAAGCACTAGCAAAAAGTCATAGTCGTCACGTCGAGGGTTCGAGCTATCCATGTCATAGTTGATTGCTTGGCGCGTTGGACGACCACGCATGGATGCATTTTGTTTTCTCATGTTGAGGTCAACTGGACTAAATATATTCCAGAGTACCTAGAATTGCAACACGGCGTGAGACTCAAAGAGACGTGTTCTCAACAGAGTGATGCGTACCCATGGCCCCACAA
Organism: Hemileccinum impolitum; assembly: GCA_003316335.1. Lineage (NCBI taxonomy): Eukaryota > Fungi > Basidiomycota > Agaricomycetes > Boletales > Boletaceae > Hemileccinum > Hemileccinum impolitum. The sequence goes on from QFEQ01000069.1 coordinate 509,442, forward strand.
TAGCATGTCTATCAGCAGATATCTGGCACTTTGCGACACGCCTTGGCATAACACGGTGAGATGGAAGCCACTGTGGTGGCGGACCCAAACGAGCTGGAATAGCAGGCACACTTGGTTGGCACGTTGGTTTGGGTATGAGGAGCTCCCTACGGTCTGCCTTCTGGTGTTGCACCTCATGTTGCATCACTTTGACCGGGTGATCAAACTCCTCGTTACAACCTAGGAACCCAACGTCAGCAGAGATCAGTCCGAAGAGCATGTCTTTGCACCTGCGAAGGGACATGGTAGAGGTCTTATCGTGTGCTTTTCAAGATGTACGCCACGCTCCTGTTCCATACTAAACTGCCTTTGGCAGCTTGCCCAGTGACAAAGGAACGGTTCCTTGAAAGGATGTTCAAGCTGAGTCAAACTCATCGGTTAGACACAACACAGCATACCTCCAAGGCTTCTTCACGAGCATGCTCTTTTAGATGCGCGAGCAGGTTGGCAGCACAATTCAAGATAGCGCCACAATTCAACCACCGACACCGCCGCTCTAATAAACGCGATTTGGATTCTTCAATCAACAGTTGCTCAAGGTGACCATATTGGACTGTCATAAGATGAGCTAGAGATCAACGGAGGCGAGGAACGCTCTCATACGCTCTTCATCTTGCCCTACCCCTTCCAAGTCCGACTCTACACCCTCTGCCATAGCGCGTTCTTTCATCTTTGCCTTTTTGACATAGAGTGGCGCAGGTGGAATAAGCACATATACTTGCTTGCGTCGTTTTCTAACACATGGTGGTGTCACCATCTTTGTGTCAACCTCCGCCTTGTCCACTTCCACAGAGCATCGCTTGAGAGAGGGCCTGCTTTTACCTTCGTCAGTGATCAACTCGGGGTCCGTTGCAGGTGGCCCGGTGGGTGCGGGCGAGACAGGAGGAGAAGGTAAGAAGAGTGGCAGCTGGCCATCTAGTGGGTGCTCGTTCGGTTCACTTGGCGATGGTCCGAAACTTGGCAATACTGGCTCCGCATTGCCAGGAGGATACGAAGGTTCCGAGTCCATATTCTCTTCTACGGGGAGTGATAAAGGGGGGCTGTACATACGCACATCTGCGTTGGCGCTGATCTCCGCAACGTCAATTGGCGGTTCCTCCAAAGAGAGATTCTCAAATAAAGGTGTATGCTTGGTGGTATTGGTAGGGGAAACTGGTTGTGATGGTACAGCTGCGCTAGCGGAGCTTCGCATCAGGAAGGCGGGTTCTTGTCCCTTTCCATCTATGGATTCGTCCGAATCCTCTGAAGTGAGGTCAATCATGATTGGCCCTTCAGCGACAGCGGGCCGTCCGTGTTCTTCTTTCGATACTGCCTTCGCTACCGACTGGGGTTGGGGTGCAGCACGCTGTGGCTCGTCACGTACGTTCGGTTTGGCCGAGGAAGTCGAGAGAGAATCAACATCAACAGAATTAGCCGTTAGCGGAACTGCTGGAGGTTTTGCAGCCGGGTAAGAGGTAAGAGGTGATGGGGCGACCTCGGGCGGCTGGTAACCTTCATGTTTATTGATTTGATGATCCACTGGTTCGCCTCCCACTTCCTGCAGAGGATTCTCCAGTATCTTTCCAAGCGCGCGCAAGATGTCCCTCGCCAATGTTGATTTGTTTGCGTCTTTAGGCGTCATCGCATTAGCCTGAACCTCTGGCACATCCCGCTCGGGAGTTGCTACCATTGTTTGTGTCGAAGTAGTATTGCCTGAGAGTGACTTGGAAACACTCGCCACTTGCGTGGTGAGTACTGGTTTCATCGCCTGTGCGGCATAATACTGTAATTGTGCGGCATACGATTCGGAGGTTTGCCTTGGTGCGGAAGTGATACTCTCTTCTGTGGAAATACTAGGTTTAATTGCCTGCTGAGTGGCAGGCGCGATTTGAACGACGGGAGTTGCAGTTATAGGCGGCGGTGTGTTAACCACTGGCACATTAGGGCTAGATATGGTCACTTGTCGTTGTGGTACATTGGTTTGTGGCGGAACATCAGGGCCAGGTCCTGATTGATCAGCTTGGGCCGCAACAGATTGCCATACATTCCGAGGAATGGATTTGATGGCTACCTGGAGCCATTCATCAGCGATGCCAGACGCTTTCGCTTGAAACCAGAAAGCTTTCAATTGTAAAGACCCGCGCTGTCAGAGAAGGTGTGAGAAGAGCGGCGAACACCGAACGCAGTGCAAACCTGGACGGCGCTCTGGAAGAGCTTAATGAATGTCGCTTGGTCCACGTGAAATTGTGTGCCCTGCTTCTGTGCTTGCTCTGGCACAGTTGAGCGAGGTGGCTGTGTTTATGAGACCCAAGGCGAGGGATCGACAGCTAGTGAATCACGCACCTGTGAGGGCCGGCTGTGTGGTTGAGGGACACTAGTAGAAGGTGTGCGATCGGCTGGTGGTGGTAGAACTTGCTGATGAATTTGAGGCGGTTGGGGAGGTTGCTGAGCTAGAAGCTGGGACTGAGCTTGCTGGGGATGTCGCTGAGACTGTAGCGGCGGCTGTGGAAGTCGTTGAGGTTGGGGTTGCCGTTGTTGAGCCTGTGGCTGAGGCTGTGGAACAAATTGAGGTTGAGATTGTTGAGATTGCTGTTGCGGTAGTTTGTGTGCCGTAAAAAATGGACGTGACTGAGATTCAGCAGGCTTTGGATGGGGTCCGACATGAGAAGACTGGCCAAAGGGAGACTTCACCGGTACTATAGGGACACTTTGGAGTGGCGCTTGAACCCGAGAGGCGAAGTTCAATGGTTGGTTATGAGCGGCAACTGGAGGTCGGGATCCAGTGGATTGTGTCGAGAAACTTGGCTCACGGTACGTCGGATTGGAAGGTCCAGTACTCGGGCCGCCATGAACAGGCACTGATCTGGTCCATCCTGCTGTCGAAGCCTGATACCCTAAGCCACGGTACCTGTTAGTGACTAAGACCTTCTAGGCAACTGCTGTTGGACGTACCAGCGGGATCCGTGGCCGACGAAGTGGCCTGGGATGGATAACTACTCCAAGGCTGGGAGGGTTGTTGAACCTGTATTGGCTCAGAGCCTGTCCACGTTGGTATGTTACGTGTCGTCGATTGTGGAGGCTGATTCCGAGTATACCAACCCAGTTGCCCTTGGTCTACAGGGACCTGGGTAGGTGGCATTGCACTATGTTGGGATGGGGAGATGTAATACCGGAAAACATCTGGATTATAGGGTTGCGGAGGGCCCCATTGGTACTGGGCAGGGCGAGCTTGTTGCGCAGTTTGAGGCAGGTGGGAGGCAGACGTAGGGGCTGATGAGGAATACTAAAACGAGGACGAGCGACGTGAGTGGAGAAGAGTGAGGCTAACGAAGTGATATTACTGCGAGAGAGGAATATGATTCCGGCACTTCCACGAGGTTTGCGGTCGTCGGCAATATGGCCTCTGGCCTGTCGCTTGGAGCATTGTTGGTAAACTGGACCATTTCCGAACTATTGACATATGCAGGAATGCTCGAATCTGACAAAAAGATACCTACAGTCCCTGTTGGTTTCTTAGCCGCACCAACATATTTCTGGGCGCGCCACCAATTATCAGTTTCATCACGGCAGGGAGCCAGACGACTCACTCTGCTTCACGTCCTTCTTCTGCGCGTTTCTCGAGCTGCTCGACGAGAAAGTTTTTGTGTGCAACCTCGTTGTTCGTCTCGAGCCTCCGGACCATCTCCTTAACTTCCTGAATCCGCTTCAGGTTTGCTTGGTATACCTCTGCAGTTATTACGTCCGAGGCATTGATCATTGAAGATGCTGCAAGCGAGATGGACAGATCTCTCCGGCCTTGATCATTGGCGGGAGGGTTTCCACCATTGTCCATGGATGATGGTGGTATGGGTAAGACTACGGTACGTTACATCACGCGTCCGTGTCACGCTTACCATGTCTCTCATCCACCGTATTGCGCCGCGTCGTCTGGCCCATGCGTTTACCTCGGAGGGATCGCTTGCAACCCCCGCTGCATCGTACCGCGTCTTTGACCGCATCGCAAAGCGTAGACAAAAGGATTGCGCAGCTAGCAGAGACGGTGGAAAGCGGAGTAGAGCTGTAGACTACGTCCGAGACGAAGTTGCAGACCGGATGATGGAACGCTTGTTGGTGACGTGTCTACATAGCTTGCGTCGTAGAAGAAGGGGCTAACTATTTGGCCATCGAATAGGATATTAAAAGGAAGTTCGATACCATCGTCGACCTTGGCTCTGGGCCTGGACATCTCTCCAAATTGTTGGAACCCAACAAAGCCCGCAAGGTCATCATGATAGATTCGAGCGGTTCGTGCTAATAATACCATACAGTCTGTCCTTTACCTCGTTACCACAGAACAGACGCTTAACAGGGACCCAGACGATGAGTTTGAAGGTATGTCGCCAGTTTGGCATGGCTCCTGTATTCACTAATTCGAAACTTCAGCTCAGCTGGAGCGGGTTCAAGGAGACGAAGAGAGGTTACTTGAGATACTGCCACGGAATTCTCATGAAGGAATTGTTTCTTGTCTTGGTCTCCACTGGGTCAACGATCTCCCAGGTATGTCTTTTGTTTTGAGCCCCAACTGCTCTTTCATACTCTCTGATTATTCCTAGGCACCCTTGTTCAAATTCAAGAAGTTCTACAGCCTGATGGCTTGTTCCTTGGTGCGATGTTTGGAGGAGACTCTCTCTTTGAACTCAGATCAGCACTTCAACTAGCAGAAATCGATCGCGAGGGAGGAATATCTCCACACATATCACCCATGACAGGTCTGAGGCTCCTTAAATGCCTACGATTTGCGGTGTTATAACCTCACTCAGACACCAAGGATATTTCAAACCTTCTCAGTCGTGCCGGATTTACACTCCTCACGGTCGACACAGATGAAGTGCGTGTTGGTTACCCCTCAATGTGGGAACTCGTCGAGGATCTACAAGACATGGGTGAAGGAAATGCCATTCTCGGAAGGTCTGTATTTTAATTTAAAGTGTGGACCCCCGGAATCTGAGGTTATTAACCAGACGACATTTCATGCATCGTGACACTTTGGCTGCAGCTTCTGCTATTTATCAAGGTGATATTGAAGTGTCCTATCCTATATTTATATTCAGTCGTTCATGCACAGAACTGCATGGTAATGCAGACGGTTCGATTCCGGCAACATTCCAAGTAATTTACATGGTACTTATCCATCCCTTTTTTCACAACCAAGCTGAGCTTATCCTTCATAAAGATCGGATGGAAACCTGCAGCAATACAACCCAAACCTCTCGAACGTGGTTCCGCGTAGACCAGTTTGAAAGATATCCTGTAGGTCGGGTTGGGATATGCACTGGGCTTAAAAGTGGATATTTGGACGTTTGTTAGCCGATGCATCCCGCAACCCAGTTTTAGCGGAGGAACGATCTTTCCCATACGCGAGTATCTTTCGGTGTTTGATACAGTAGTGCGTACCCAGCTATGGAGATCCTGCGTGTTTCAGTCACATTCCGCTTCGCATTTCCCTCGCTTGTCGCATCTTGATGCGTACAAATAAATCCACGTCTTTCAGGCTTGAAAGGCACAGGATTAATGCAAGACATGACCTGATGTCTGGGCGCCCAGTGATGTGTTGCATATATCCAACATAAAAGCACACAGAAATCAAGAAGTTGACACATAACAATATCATTGTTCCTGTAATTTGGCCTACCTGGCATGAAAAAGAAAAATTTGAGCTTTGTCACTGTGAGAGCACGCGTTTCAAGAACTGTTTGAGGTCCTCCAGTGTTCGTTGGCATGCCTCGTGCCCAGCCGATCTGTAGGATCGGAAGCTCAGCCCTCCTTCGCCCAGCTTGCCCTCCTCTGGTGAGTAGCCGCTTGGCGGCACTAACATCGAGAGCGTTAGATTCTCGAGAGAGGGTAGACCCAACTCATTCGTGAGTGTCTTGCTCGCTCTCTGGCTCAAACTGTAGGGCACGACGGTATCAGCAGTACCGTGACACATGAGTACTGGTGTCGTAGTCAAGTGGGGGGAAACCATCTGAAAACTCTTCGTTAGTATTATCTCGCATTTAGCAGGGAATAAATGCAACTTTTGGAAATACATCGTGTAGTGGCATCCAGCCGCTCAGCACGGCCACTCCACCGAGCTTCCAACCATATTTTCCCCCGAATAGTCCGTCCTCCCTTCGAGACGTCAGTCCCGCTAAAAGCGACATGGACCCGCCCTGGCTGAATCCACCGACGACGATGCGTTCAGCTGGGATGCCGGTGTTAATCTCATCCTGGATGTACTTGTCGATCATGCGAGCAGAATCAAGCATTCCGTCACGATCTTCATGCTTGTCACCCAAATCCCACGAGAGGAGATCGAACCAACCAGCCATCACAAAACCACGGTTGGCAGTGATACAACGGCTTGGGGCATTTGGGAGCACCCACTTGACGTGGGGCAGTTCGTCTTTGATCATTTTCACGATCCCAAGCCAACCACTTCCACTATCACCAAGACCCTGTCGTGTAGATATGAGCAACAGTGGCACAGAAAGCAAACGAGGTCGATGAAAGCATACATGCAAGAAGATGACTGTTGCGGTGTGTTTCCCAGAAGGCTTGACAACCTCGCAGGGTCCCCTGAGAGAAGCGATGACCCTAGTGGCCATGTTCAACAATTGAAGGGAGTGATTTCGATGAGTGAAGGTGGTGGGAATCTAGCTGAGAGGGTAAACGGAGACCGCAAGAAATAAGGCTATTGCGATGGGAGATGCCCTGAGCACATACAACCTCCATGCAGAATTCATGTACCTTTCGGCTCAAACCGGGCCGCCGGCTATCCTTCGCAAAATCGCCACCGTTGTCTATGGACATACGCCCGCTAGACGATGCTGCCAGTCAGCCAAGACCAGGACTAGAAGCAGAGTTATCAAACCCTCAGGGTCTCTCCAAGAAGGCCCAAAAACGTGCCGCAAAAGCCGCGCGGCTTCACGAACTCAAACTTGAACGGCGGGCACGCGAAAAGGAGGCGAAGAAGCGCAAATGCCGTGAACGAGCCAAGGCCATTGCCAATGCAAACGGTGCACTCGACCAAAGTAATTCTGGGAGAAAAAGGAGAACAAATGGTGGCGAAACGGAAATATTCAATGCCAGGGTCGTGGTTGATCTGGGTTTTGACGAGCTGATGTTACACAAGGTAGGCGTTTCATTTTTTTCCATTGTCTCCCTCATGGGGTGAATCGGTCGAGGATAGGAGATCAACTCTCTCACTTCTCAATTGGCGTATACGTATAGTGCAAACAGACATGCCACGCGCACATTTTCGGAACTAATATTCACCTCGCTTAATGGGAGAACCAGACAAAGGTTAGATTCCATGAATGATGCTGGCTACAGGAGATGGTCAAGGACGCAGTGGTGGGAGGAGGGCTACGACCGATTGTGGACAGAACCCTTTCAATCACCTAGTGAAGAAATGAATACGCGAGGCTGTCTGGCATTGCCTCAGGTTGATCGCAAGAATATCGTGTATCTAACCGCCGATTCCTCGGAGGAATTACTTGAACTCAGTGAAGGGGAAATCTATATCATCGGTGGAATATGTGACCACAATCGTTACAAGGTTAGTGCCCAAAAATGTCGGAACAATACTTGACAATCTGACTGCGGGGCAACAACAGAATTTGTGCTTGAACAAAGCTATCAACTCGCAAATCCGTCACGCCCGCCTCCCAATCGGCCGTTACATCTCTCTTACCACCCGTAAGGTACTCACCGTCAACCAGGTTCGTTTGCCAATTCAGATGTGACCATTCATATCGCTGGCTTCCGGAGAAATGTCTGAGCCTGGAACGGGGATGTCATCCATCGTCTTCGTTGCTGCGATCCTTCTGATTCCGTGCTTATGTGACACTCGTACGAACAGGTCTTTCAGATCCTTTTGAAGTGGATTGACACCCGCAATTGGGAAGAAGCGTTTTGGGCCGTTATACCAAAAAGGAAGTTTCAGGGTGGAGGGGGAAAGGACGGGGTGGGGGAGGAGGAAGCATCTGCAGAACGAGTGAAATGAAATGTGCGTCGGTAGACGTTTGGCGACTTACGGATTTTTACGGGAATGGGATGGAGGCATCCAATTGGCTCCACTGGCATCCTGATCTCAGTCAGATATCACAATCAGTATCATGATTGCCAGGATAGATAGCTTGTAATCAATCAATTGTTACTAGCAGTGGTAGGACAAGGCAATGTTGAATACTCTAGCAAGTAGCCACTATTATATCAGTAGAATATAAGTACCTGTTGAATACCCTAGTAAGTATAGGGTGATGTCACTGTCACAACTGATCATGGCCTTTTGACTATGCTACTGTTATCTATCTAAACTTGTCTGTTTTGCATTGTTAAACTCCTGTCATCATAAGTATGCCCAAAAACAACACAGCTGCTTCAACAACTCAAAGATGTCCTTGGTCTCACCATACTCCAACACTGCCCCTACAAGTTGCTTGCATAATGTTATTGTTAGTGATGCCATGGCCCAGCCCGAAAGCCACAGACTGGCTAAGCTGGGCTCCAAAAAGCCTGGATGAGCTGTGCCATGTTAGGGGCTTGGTGGAGCTTGGAGCCCAGCTTGCCATTTTGGGAGGCCATGAGCCAAGCCAAGCCAGGCCCCGGAAGCCCAGGAGCCATGCAGAGGATGGCACATTCCTATTACCAGCAAGAGCTGATAACTATAAACAGTATGTGGTTATGAAATTTTTATTTCGTCTGCCAATACTATTTGTTTGCTTATTACAGCAGTATGTCCAACACTGAAGAACAGCCCTGCTGGCCCAAACATACAGCTGTGCCATCTGCATATGTGACATGTGCTGAGAATGCTGCTGATTTGGAGCTTTCCTCCCACTGGAAAGCTCAGGTAGCAACACAGCCATCTGAAGGTGATACCACAGCAAATGCACTGGCACCTGGTGGTGAGGCTGGCCCAAAATGGACTTGCAAAGTCCTCAACATCAATGCCGCTACTTCCTCTGCCAAATCGTCCAGCAAGAGCCCACCCAAAAAGAAAAAAGGCAAGCTTGCAGAGTTGAAGCAACTGTATACTAATTCATCATGAATGTTTCATAGGGCTTCAGAAGGATTGCACAGCATCACAGGCCAGTGGTCCTGCCTGTGATGGGGTCTTCACTACTGGATCTGATGGCCTCCTCAAGGATGTCCAAGTCATCGACATAGATGAGCCAACCAAGAGGGGACAGGCTGAATGCACTCAAGATGTTGATGCACATTTCTCTGCTCTGTATCTTAACTCAGACAACAAGAAGGTTTGGGATTGTAATGCTTGCAGGTGCGTTACCTTTTCCTTGCATTATCAGACTTTCATTGACTGCCTATGTACTAGCAAACAACTCAAAAAATGTGTTGCTATTGTTGACCAAACAACTATGTTGCGGCATCACTAGCAAGCAGCCCATGAAGAAGCATATCAGAGGTGGGCTGTTGCGGGCTGCAACGGCAACGAGCTCAACGAGGAATACCAACATGAGGAGGCAGCGAGATACAGTGTTGACGTCGACGAGGATGACGAGGACAAGGTCGAATATTGGAATAGCGATGGAGACAATACAATATAGCATACAGTGGCCCCTTTGCAGAGGGCTAGGCTGGCAGAGAAGAGGGGAGTGGTACCACTGAGTTGCAGGCACCTGATGAGGTGGGTGGAATGAAGTGAATAGGACTAAGGTAGGAGGGAATTACAGGGAAGGTATATATACGATGACTGACTACCTTAGGGCAGGTGTCTGAGTTCGAATTAGCTTTAGGATAGGTAAAGATAAGAGAACAGAGAATGTTCTGGAACGAAAGAAGAATAACAGAGATGAACGTGTGAAGAGATAAGGGAGCACAAGGTATGATGTCATTGATGACATCATAAGTCTGGCCTCGAGTCATGTGAAGATTCCTGTGGTCATGTGCACTAGGTCACGTGACTTTGGAAAGAGAAATCGACTAAGTAAACGGTGCTCAGTGATGCAAGCATATGAGTGAAGAGTAAAGTGAAAAATAGGGCATATGCATGCCTGAACTATAACACTACCCCCCATTCACCAGATTCGAGGTCCAACCGTAAGTCTGCGAATTCAGTATAGGAGGGTCTGAAGGGAGAGAACAGGGAGAGAAATTGTGTGTCGGAGATGCTCTGAATAGAGCGAGGGGCAGAGGGATGGGAGCGATGGAAATCGTTGATAGCGTCCTGCGCATGTAGTAAATTACTGGCCGGTTCCCAGGTGCAATCCACCTCATCCCATCCTTTCCAATGGATGAGGTATTGTAACTTTCCTTGAGAAAGCCTGCTAGCAGTGATGAAGTCTACTTCGTATTCTTCATGATGATCTTCTGTGACTGTGATGGCATTGGGTTGAAATACGGGCTGGCCAGCCAACGGGGCTTTGTAAGGTTTTACTTGGGAAATATTAATGGTGGGATGGATGGAGATGGAGGAGAGGAGATGTAGGGTAATGGCGTTAGGGAGGATGGCTGTGATGTGGTAGGGCCCAATGAATTTTTGTGTTAATTTACATGCAGGATACAGGAGTGTGAGGTGGTCGGTGGATAACCAGACCAGGTCACCGATGGTGTACAAGGGAGCGACAGAACGTTTAGACTCTTGGTTTTGCACCATCTGGTCTCTGGATTTAGCGAGTGTCATGGTGATTTCATCATGAGACTTTGCCATAGAAGAAGCGAGTGACCCCCCAGGAGTCGTGGAGGAGGAAGGTTCTACTCCTCGTCGAGGGTGATAATTATGTGTGACTTCGAAAGGGGTGGCACCAGTGGCCGTGGTCAAGGAGGAGTTATGGACGAATTGCGCCATCTTGATCCAATCGCTCCAAGAGTCTTGTCATTTTGTGATGTATGCTCTGAGGTATGCCAGTACCTCGCGATTAATCCATTCGGTTTGCCCATCCGTTTGGGGATGATATGCTGTTGACAGCTTCTGTTGGATCCCCAATACTTTGCAAAGTTCCCTGGTAAATTCTGACATGAATTGTGGTCCCCTGTCCAAGATAATAGTGTTAGGAAGTCTATGTGTACACCAAACATGGTCTCTAAATAAAAGTGCCAGATCAGCGAAAGAAGTGGTTTTAGTACAAGGAAAAAGAATGATTTCTTTTGAGAAGCAATCGACTACGACACCAATGGCACCGTACCCTTTAGAGGTAGGGAAACCAGTAACGAAATTGATAGATATATTGACCCAGGGGCCAGAAGGAATGGGGAGAGGAATCAATTTTCCTGCCAGTGGCTTTGACGAACCCTTCGTGAGGGAGCACACCTGGCAGTGTTCAATGTAAGTAGAAATGTCTTTGGCTGCGCCTGGCCACCAATAGAATTGTTTAATGGCGCTAATGGTACGATCTCGGCCTGGATGGCCCGCTGTAGGAGAATCATGAAATAAAGAAATAAGTTCGTTGCGGAGAGAAAGGGGCACGAAAACTATGCCGTTCGAAGATCAGAAGATTTTGTCCTGAGCATAATATTCATATTTGTTAATAGTGTCAATGCCTAATTGTTCTGATTCGTTCATTAGTTTGGTTTTGAAGTTAGAGTAAAGGGAAGTGGATGTCATGGATTTGACTCCAGTAGAGCCAAAACCTTTTTCGTTTCTTTCTGACTCTTCTAGAGTCTTTTCTTCTGTGAGTGTCAGGTTTTCTATTTTTTCAATAATTAGTTGTGCAATACGATCATGTTTAGAGATATGAAAAGGTGTGTCAGCGTGGTTGAACAGGATAACCCCGATTTCTCCCCTATAATCAGTGTCAATGACTCTGGCCATGATGTTGATTTTGTGCTTGAAGGTGAGG
>QFEQ01003088.1:0-27109 GCA_003316335.1 Hemileccinum impolitum
TTGATTCCGAGATCACGTGCATGTCTATGTCTATTGTCTCACCATCCAGCGCAAATATACATGTCATTCATTTGCACGAATGATGTAATCTGTTCGGACATGTTTGATATGTTGTACAATCCAGCGCAAAAAGAGTATGTATCGAAGTGCGCGGTTGGGTTGTAATTAGTGTTGACGGGTGTAATCAACAACATTAACTCATGAAAATAACTTTAATTGTATTGACCAGACTTTATCACCTGCTTATTGTAAACGACTTCATGTTTATTCCATATGATAAAATATATTAAACAGTATAATGTCACATAATATACAGTTGCGCACTTCATATATACCATGTTGTGCGCCAACGGACATTCCATTCCTAACTATTACCCTACCCATACCCTAGACTATTTGTAAAAATGTATATGAATGCCCACAGGCGCACTCACTGATTCCCCGACTTCGACATCCATCATCTCATCACTCTCAGATCCCTGTGCCATGCTGGCACTCAACCTCACCTCTTCCTCTTCCCTCATTTCTCGACATCCCATCAGTACGCCATTCAAACATAGAGTACGTCACACTTACTGTCTTTCATCCTCACCATCTCCATCATCGCAGCGTGCTTCTGTAGTCGTTTTTTGTAGTCGGACATTGTTGGGTGGTCTGTTTGGGAGATACGGTCCTCGGTCGGTTGGGGTGCGGACATGGTTATATACTCGTATGTTGTGGTCTGATCCACTTGTCATCCATTCCGCATTGTCCACATCCCACCATTGACGTGATGCACCATACCATTGGTAACCAATCATATGTTTCACTGTCGATTCACAACCCACAACCCATTGTATTACATCATATTTCCTTATATGGAATCGTCCGATCGTCCCTGTAGAAGACTTAATCCACTAAGATTTTGCATATTGTCAAATCTCGGTGAAAACAATGCAACATTTTGGTGTACAGACAAATGCGTGTGGGTAGGTCATACATATTCTGTTGAAACAATTGCTCAATATCTTCTGGAGGGTCGCTTGGTCACCGAGATCGTACAATATGTCAGATCTCGGTGGATTTGTAGGTGATATTCATTGATCCATGTGTCAGGTATGCATCGTATGTTGTCAGTAGCTTTTCTGTCTTCAAAGTGCATTGGAACTAGCATGGTTTTGGACAATATCTCACAATCATCAGTATATGGCCATGTATTCTCACTATTTGAGGTGTTATACATGTCTTTATATGTACGTGTTTCTACCGAGATCCTGATTTGGTCAAAGTGCGGTGGAATTAGAGCATAAAAAACTAAAATAACCCACCTGAACCCGAACCTATTTAGAGATTTTTTGATACAATCATCCGAGCGATTTTTGTAACCCGGCTAGCACCCATCTCGTTAGCGCCACTCACGTTAAAACATAAACAGCCGACCGGACTCAGCGATGACCCATGGTTTGGGCGGGACGGAGATGATTCACGTTATCGGATCTCAATGGCCTGCATACCTCGTGTTCATCGGAAACGTACAAGAGAGGTTTGATGGTTTTGAGAACGGCACGCAGGGGATATGGTTGCACAAGTTTCGTCATGTCTGACGGGGCGTTGGGTAGGCAGCCGTTAATGAAAAACATGTCGCGTTCGTCAAGCGAACGGCAGGCGGTGTCCGGCAAGGTCAGGTCGGTGAGCTTGCCTTGTTCTGCGAGCGCCGAGGCGAGCTGGGCATCGCCTAACAATCCTTTCACCACATTGTTTTCATTGAACACGACGAGGAGATCCCTCTGCATTTGCTGCCTCGCTCATCTCCTCAACGTACCCCATGTTCTCTACGTGCCTTGGCCATGAAGTTCAGGTACGGGGACAATGTTTCAGCGAGCAGGCCCTCGCATTGACACCGATTGAACCACAGCTCAGCACTCAAGTTTAATACCGTCGCGGACTAGTGGGATGAGTATGTCACGTATGTCATCGCTCACAGCTCTACTCGCGGTTCTCACTCACGTGGCACTTGTACCACGCATTCTAGTTACGACGTCCTCAAACGACGTGTTTACTAGCTTGAAAAAGAGCATCGCCGTCTTAGTCGAGCAAATATCGATCTGGAGGCAGATGAACATACCGCACTCGTCACGCAGCATGACCTTTCGTCGATTGACGGTGTGTTTATTCCCCTCTTCTGCCAGCAACTCCAGAAGATATTTCTGTTCTATGAAGAGAGGGAGAAGGAACTCCTCGATACGCTACAAGAACGGATCTTGTCGCCGAGCAGGACGAAGTTGGCCTCGAGGCCTGGGAGCACTACATGGATGATAACGCCGATGAAGAGGATGACGAGGAGGAAGAGGACGAACAGACCGGCGACCACGTTCGTTTCGAGGATGAACATCTCCCGAAGCGACGTCGGAGAAAGTCGAGCTCGATCAACTGCCACCCGCACGGTGGTTTAGGTGAGTCGTTGTCCTTGCAGTTACTTCTTCCTCATTGATCTCTTTGTAAGGTACTGGGGGTAATCCCACTCGACGTTGGGGCATCTCTTCCCCTGAAAATGGACATGGTTATGAAGCTCGTTCGTCCTCATCCTGACCACGTGCGGGCGGTATTAGCAAGTCGCCGATGGGACGTATTACCAGTAGACTCATGAACATGAGGGACAGCATCACATCGGCCCCGACGGACAGCGTATGGACTGTGAAGACCAACTATGCTTGGGACATCCGACTCTTATTTAAGCGTAGAGTTACTGACCTCTACATCTCTTTTTCCTCTTTAAAGCCGTATGTCGAAGTCAACCATTCCGGGTTTCGCAAGATATTGAAAAAGTACGTCTCAAATACGTTTGCATCAATCAACTTTCTAATTGTTTGACAGGTACGGCAAGGTTACATACAATGAGGTGAGTTATGTCTGTAATACGTTCGAACCCAGTTAACGTGTGCTATGGCTCAAAGACCGGTATATGCACGATGTAGTTGAGGTCCGACAACCTTTCCTGCAGAACTCCAAGGACAAGATCACGGGCGCAATCAATCGCCTCGTCGCCTTGTATGCCAAATGCGTTATTGGCGATGGCACATCCGTTGCCATACAGCAGCTCAAGGCCCACCAATGAGAGCATATGGCCTGGGAGCGCGACGCTGTCTGGCGCCAGATGTTGGCACAGGAGCGCCGCGGGGGAGCGGGCACCGCTGACATGATAAGCCATCCTCATTCGGGAGGAAGAGGGTGGCATCATGGACATCCCAACACCGCTCGGTGGCTTCAGATTGAAGGGGAAAAGAGCCTCTCTTATCGCCACGGTCGTTGTCTTTATTGAACTCATGAACGCACATGTCGTCAAGGATGGCCCGGAAGCAAATAAGTGCTTTGCAATTCTGATCTTCAGCACGATCATGTGGGCGTCCGAGGTCTGTGCGCAATATATATTGTATAACGTCTGACTCAACAGTGTTTAGGCAACCCCGCTTTTTGTGACATCGACGTTCATTCTGTCCCTTTTAGTTATCTTTAGAGTCATTCGCTCAGGTGGCGAAGACCCAGAGCCGTTACCAACCCACGACCCGATCAAGTGAGTCATGGAAACCTATTCCTAGTGCGTCGTTAATGCGCCAACTTCAGACACGTATTTTTGGTGATGTTTTCGCCTACGACCATGCTTCTCATCAGCGGTTTAGCCATTCACCCTGCGTTAAGCAAGACGAACATCGATCGGATGTTGATCACACGACTACTGAGCATGGCACGCTCGAAACTTAGAACGGTTTTTTTAGCCTTTATGGCAGTATCGTGCTTTGCCAGCATGTGGATTAGGTGCGTTTCACCTTCCCCCGTATATCCCACAGAGTCTTGATACCATATTTTCAGTAACGCCGCTGCACCTGCGCTTTGCTTTATTTTAATTCGTGTACGTCAACACTACAACGGTGCGGTTACATTCTAACCACCATTATAGCCTATCCTTTGAACGCTACCCATGAGGACGTCTTTCGCGCCATGTTTAATTGTACGTCTGGCACACCCGCAGGGTAAACCACCCATAGGGTCGGCACATCACAGCTCGGAATCGCACCTGCCGCCAACATCGGCGGTCAAAACTCGCCCATTTCTTTGCCTCAGAACCTCATCGCTGTGGGGTATGTGGAACTCAATCTTGACCGGGTGAGTTGGTTCGCTGTTGCGTTGCCCATATCTATAATATCTGTTATACTGACCTGGCTGCTCCTGCTTGTGAGCTACAAACCTGCCCGAGCGAAATCGATGGCAGCGCGTCTTCCTTTTAGTGAGATCGCGCCTGGAAACTGGTTATAGCTGACCGCCCATCTAGGTCTCCTTACAGGAAAACGGATGAACCGCCTGTCACTGCAAGGTTCGGTGTTTTGGATGGCGCCAGAGGTGGTGCAACAAAAAGCCCACACGAGCGCCGTGGACATTTGGAGCGTCGGTTGTCTCGTCGTCGAGATGCTCACGGGCGAGCATCTGTGGGCACAGCTCACCCAGATGCAAGCCATCTTTAAAGTAAGTCTGTGCTGTCCTTGTCTCGCTATGCACATCTTTATATGTCACCCATAGATTGGTTAGTCTGCTAAACCTACGATCCCATCCGACATTTTGGTGGAAGTGACGGATTTCTTGACAAAGATGTTCGATATCGATCGTGTCACGCGTCCAAGCGCTGGAGAGCTTCTTCAGCATGCGTAGTTAGTTGTCAAGAAGCCTGCGGGGACATCGAGTGGGAGGGGAAACGCCGTTCTCAAGGGTATCGTTCCGACGACTGAGGTCACGGCCTGAACGCACTATTGTCGGGTGGACATGGTGGCGTTGTGCAGTTTACATCCATCCCCATCCTATTCCTTTCGTTCCGTCCCCCGCTCCACATCGCGACATTGTCAGGGCTTTTTACCTCTGTTATTGTGGTCACTGACGTCACTTGCCATCTCGTGAGTAACGTGTAATGGCTTTAGAAGTAAAAGAAACGAGAAACGCGCGTCACATTTCCTTTTATTCTTTTTTTCATACGTCTTTTCATTGTCGATGCTCTTTCTTGTACCCGGGACACCATCCTCTGCTACGTCGTTTTGTTCACTACCTTCATCTGGGACACGCCATCTTTTTGTTTGCATATATTTCTCGATCACCTCGCGACCTGGAGTCGATCTCTTTGTGGATGTTACTTAGAAACGTTCGATAATATATTTAGATACGCGGTACTCGCATATCAAGATCAAGCCCGTCCGTTGGTCTCCAGACAACCCGATCATTCACCGACCCTCGTCCGATCACCCTCGTTCATGCCTCACCTGCTCTCGACCCCGGTCCCCAATTCGGCACTGGGTTTTGCTGATACCGAACGATCCGGACGTCGCTCGTCCTCGCCACCGACTCGGGATGTTTTTTGAAATCCACCGGCATTCTACCCACGACGTGCGCGCGCGCATAAGACAAGGTGCTCACAAGAAGACAGACAACGTACGTGGTTGCCCTGCTCAACAGCCTCGCTACAGGGGACGTCTCTGATATCCGGTCCATACGCACCGGATGGCGCTGAGCCCATGCTCGGAAGACATTACGGGTCGCTGTGCGCGGAGCGGTCGTTTTGAGTGATCCTGCAGATGCGTGTGAACGCAAGATTTTATGACCTAGGTTAAGCAGCACCGAGCTAGAAAAGGAGGACGGGGGGAAAGATTGAGAGGGAACAGATGGGTATGGAGCAGCACGACGTACGCAACGTCGCCCAACCCGGGCATCGAACAATGGAATATACCCGCCACTTTTCCGGGCGTGAAATAGAACGGGATGGCGGGTTCCTATTGCACCCCGTGAAAAGGGAGCGCTGGTAACAACTGGCAACTTGGCATGAACCTCTTGTGCGACGGTCAACGTCCCCATCATATGTGTCGACATCCCATAATTTTTCGTGTTTCGATCGGTGTGCTTGGCTACTTGACGACGAACCCGGGGTTGTTATGGCGGACCCGACCGGCAAGCTACATGCCATCCTTACCCGTTCAGCATAGCATCCGCCGCAAACGAGACATCACATGTACGTGCAGGATGAAACCACACTTGGGGCAAGCCGGGTCGACGGGTGGACCTGTGGCTGTCTTGTATTGAAGATTGACTGCGCCCGACCGCTCGTTCGTTCTTTCTGCAACCTGCCCCCAGCATCTGTTCGTGAAAGGACCCACACCCCGAACAGACATAAAAGATGGACGTTTTGCTGTCGTTGGCGGTGTCAGCTTGGAAGTGGGTGGCGTGAGCGATGCGGGTGTTACCTGGGAGTTTTTTTCACCTCTACCGGAGTTGCGTGGATGCGCACAAAGATACAGACATAAAAATGGACAATGATAAAAGAGGTTCAATATAGCGTCTGTATCAGCTTGTGGATGTCGAGATCGTGTTTAAGACGAGCCGGAGTGCAGACATGACCTTGTGGTTTTCAAAGCAACGCTCGCTTGCATAGGGACGGAGAGCTGTGTAGGCACCTTTGGCAGGTTGAACGTTAGTTATCGAAGGGAGCACCGACCATGACTGACCTATATCTCCGCCGTGCTTCGGCGTCTGGGTGATACAACGAGCGAGGCATTCGACATTCCCCAGACCTGGGTTAAGTCCCTGCCCTGCGAGAGGATGGACGGCGCGTGCCGCATCCCCAACAAGGACGGTACGGCCACACGTTCCCTCACCCAAGTATGCTTCCGCATGGTTATACCTAAGAGGAAAACTAGCAACGGTACCAGACTGGATTGAACTGGCAAGGGGTGGAACGGCATCTGCATCATTTAGGGGAATGCCACCTGAGACAGCGGACGTCACAGACGCATATGCAGAATACTGCAAAACGTTGTGGGACCTCTCTCTGAACGCGATTTCCTCACCTATCGCATCGTATAAAAGAGGCTTGCCAACAGCATCCGCCTCTAAAATGCGATCATAGAGATACCAGAGCGAGACATCGGGTAGTCGGAATGCAGCGTTGATCATACTAGCCAATACACCTGGATCTGATTTGCATAATGCTGCTGCGTGACGGGGTCTAGTTGACCAGACCAGAGAATAGACTGTTGGAGAGAGGGGTAGGAGGGCAACAGGGCCAGTTAGAAGAAACCTTTGATACACCGTGAGATTAGGTCTCTCGAATGCACCTCGTGGTGCATGGTTGAGCGTAGCGACCGCCGCTTGTGTGTCGTACGACCATCCATAGGAGGAAATGCCAGCGTATGAGCGGACAGGCGAGTTGAATCCATCTGCTACCTTGAAGACGGTCTATAACGAGGAATGGATCACATCGGGTGGGCACTTACAACAAGCCTTGTGTGAGTCGTCGTGCCATCAGACAAGTGGACCAGCAGCCATCCATTTCCCCCCTCAATGTCGGGCTGGATGGACTCGACCTTGACTTTTTGTAGTAGATGGATGCACTCCAGCTCTTCAAGGTAGCGAAGGAAGGCGCGTTGCAAGTTCAGATTCTGAGTCAGTCTTGCCATCTCACTGAACTCGACGGCGCTGGTTGAAGCAGAAGGAAGTTCTGCAGCATCAAAGATGATGCGTGCATCTGAGAGGCCATCCCAAACCTATGTTACAATCACGTCGGTTGGTTGCGAGCGTGTTTAGACGCGACCCACCTGCATCTCACGTATGGGGCTAGTGCGAGAATCATCCACATGTGCCCATACACCAGTACCTGCACAAAGTTGATGAAAAGTGCTTCTTTCGCACTGGCGACGAATGCTCACCCTCCAGAAAGGTTCTTGAAGTGTTTGTGATCGAACTAATGCGGTTCGAAAATGTATCGACTGCAAGTGACTAGTCACGAATTTTGGACAGATCCCCGGCATCGATGAGTGCGACCTTGACGGGCTGGGGCAAGAGTGGATTTGATGCTATCCGTTTCAATGAGTACATGAAGTGTGATTCGAACACAGACTCACCCAATGCACTCGCCAGAGCCAGGCTAATGGGTCCACCTCCAACGATCACCACGTCTTTGTCCTGTATCGACTCGGTCAGGAACGCTCGACACAGTGCTTTTCGTTGACATGATGAAATCCGGCCGAGAACCCTCCTTGACAGTGAGCGTTGCATGCAAGGCTTTGCCAGTTACGTAGTACTTCATTACGACCATCTGTTGGAAATGAACTCCAAACTCGACATGCTCGAGGAGTTGCATGCAACAGATAGCAAAGAACTCATCGGTCCTGCTCCCAATTTACTTCAAATCCACTTTCAAATCAACCGGCATTCCGAAACCAGACCATGCACCAAGCAAAACAAGCATCTGCTGCATCGCGTCAGAAATTGGCTCGCGTGTTCGAGAGGCTTTCTGAGTTGATAGTTGACTTTAAAGCATACCTCATGGATATAACGCGTAGCATTCTCCCACTTGTCCAGGCTGGGTACCCAGACGTTGTCGTCAAGCTCATCAAGATAGCAGAATTCGAGGGCAGAGGGGACGAAAATGTGCGTCTACAAATGCCTCTTTGGGGTGATCACACCCTGACATAGTTTTGTCAGGCAATTGCCATTCGCCTCGTCAAGAAGGCCACCAAGATGGATGCCACTTCCAAATTCAGGTCCATGCAAGCCGACGCCTGTGTCATCAAACACCACTGCTCCAAGCACCAGAACCGTTGCTGAAACTGCATTTGGTCACAATTACGAGCGGTACAGCCGGGATCCAGCTGCGTTCTTGGACAACCTCGGGTGGATATATCAGGACCTCATTTGTATCGAGAGCGATGTCGTCCCCTGCTTCCCACCCAGCTACGACATGTACGCGTTTTACGTCAAGGAGCATCACAGGAACCTCAACGAAACGCTCCAACATCTCATCACATCAGAACCCGAGGTGAGCATCCTTCTCCACCTCAATGGGTGGATCAAGGAATGCAAGAAGAGCATGAAAGAACTCAACGTCCCCCTGAGCTCATTGATCCACCACTCCTCAATGGCGAGGAACAAACCCTCATCGAAGATTACTTCAAACTCATCGTGGAGAGGCTTGGTCTGCCAACCTCATGAAGACCGAAATCCAGGAATTTATGACATGGGCGATGGAACCAGAGGTGGATAGCGATGGTCTGTATAGTACCCAGGGCGCCGACATCTTGTTCCAGATGGTGAACCAGCAGATTGATGCTACAACGGAGAGTGGACGGTGTACTATCCTCATGCGTGTCGTCAAGGAGATCAGTCGAACTATGCGTGGCATACAAGATCAATGGACCAAAGTGATAGAGGTGGAATTCAAGAAACAAATGGAGAAGCCGGACGAGGTCATCCCTGGACTGGCAGAGTACTGCCTTGCTCTTGTCAACGATCAAATCAAGTCGGCCAATAACACGGAAGCATTGCTCGGTAAACTCGAACCCCTCGTCTCTGAAAGGTACCGGGTTCCTATTAACGAAAGGCTCAGTGATGCCATCGATGGCAACATAGATGTAGCCAAGAAATGCATGCAAGCTTTTGTTGCTATCATCTTCAACGACCTCAAACCGGCTACGAAACAGCTCTTCCAAGTTGCTTGGTACGATGGCGTTGTGGAGCAGATCGTCATGACGATGAAAGATTATATGTCCAACCAGCAGTTCATCAAACCTCTTTTGTTTGAACTGCTGGTGGTAAGACCTCCTCGTCACCTTCCTCGTCACCTATCTCACCGCGCTCGCGAACTCGCCCAAATTACGCCTCCTCGCGGTGACGGAGCATATCAAATCCGACGTTAGCACCACGTTTGCCTTCTTTGGTGAATTCAGACCTGGCAAGGAGCTAGAAAAGCACCTTGAGGTCGTGGAACGCATGCTTGCAATGCTGGAAGCGTCCAAGAGTATGGCGTTCCTATCATTTTGGGCATTTGCCAAAGTCCACGGTCCGTGCATACCATTTGTGGAGAGGTTGATGAAGGCGAGAGGGGACTTTGATCATGCTGCTGTGAACAAGATCATGGATGCAATCAAACGCAGGGTGAAGGATGAAGGACTGGTAGATCGTAAACTTCTATTCCGCACAGCACCCACCGTCATCGAGTGATGCCCGCACTCACCTGCTGTTTTTTTTAGCACCAGAACCAACCCTCACGAAGAAAACCATCATTCAGAGCGGCTTATCGCGCTTCCTACGGGCATGAACAAAACGAGGAGTTTCTTGATTCTATTTATTTCTACGTCTACTGGGACAACTTTCTTTGCGCGAATTATGTATCTGTGTAAACCTTAGGCCCCATCCGATCCTAGATTCGACCTGTCAGGTAGTGCCGCGGGGACTTGGACTATCTTCCTGAACTGCCATGGAAATCTCGAAGGGTATGGGAATGGACGCAGGTCGATCGAACCCTGTTAAAGAACTTGTGTTGGCCAGCCCCCAGGACATCGCGAAGGTCGTGAGCATACGTACTGTTGTCGTCCGGACTGTACGATTTCTAACGGTGGGGAAAAACAAGTTGTCAGAGGGACACAGTCAACCCAACGAGCGAGGATTTGGCGCATAGTACGACAGCATCAAGGTCGTCATCTTGTGTCCATTCCGCGCATGCTCGAAAAAGAACAATTTCACCTCTTCCACAATCTGAAAACAAACACGCCATCATTCGTGAGATGGATCTATTTTGCTGGATGGCATCTGGCGCCTACCTGGACAGGCGACAAGAACGAACCCCATTCGTTAACCAACTTTGTAAACATGCTGTATGGGCCACGTTTTTCCACCTTCCGCAGCCGTCCAAAGACAGAGAGTTCGTCAAAGGTCATGCCCATGTCGGCCTGTAAACATGTCCATGAGGGATGTATTCACACACGGACAAAGTCTTGCCTCGTCCAACTGCATATACATCTCGAGATGGGTTCTAGTTCGGCGGTCGGAATCGCGTCCAAGAAGCTGGTAGGTCATGTTGATCAAGAACACCCACAAAAGATATGTTACTGCCGTACCTCCTGAGTATGGGCAAGTCAAAGGCGCCCCCTGCATATGACAACGAACTTTTTTAGATCTGTCTTACTGATACCCCAACAGGGTTGATGTCCGCCAACAGGAGCTATTAGAGGTTGCGTATTGGCAGGTGTGAATCCTCCTACCTGATGAGCAGTCGTATTTAGTCAGGTACTCTCAGACTCTCAAATTCACAATCAAATTTCGTGGAATATGAAGGCAGGTGCAACCTACCTCTTGTCTACGTTGGTGCTACCCAACGCAAGCAGTCCGCCTTGTCTGCCTCTAACCCATGGGAGAAGCTGAGCAAACAGGTATGCAAGAACCATACGCAAGCGGGCCTAGGAACAACTTTGTGAGCATACCATAATGATGCGACACAGGCAGCCGTCACCTATCTATCTTTCCATCCATTCCCAGTGGTGGAAATGGCACATCAGATGCATAGTTTCTTTTGTGCGGCCCACTCTTTCAACACCCTCTTTTCGTGGCTTTTACTCAATTTTGCACCATCACCATCTGCTGTAAGAGTACCTTGTTCGTTCCATTGGCTGTATGTTCCCTCGGAGACGTGGGGCGATTTGAAAAGTTCCTCAGGTGGCGTACGCCTCCTTTCTAATCTCGCAAGGCGTCTCTCCTCTGTGACCCCCGCCAATTCCGCTTTTCTGGCCACTTGGTCTTCCAGCCTCCGCCGCTTCTCATCACGGGTTTTGATCAATTCCGACGGAGGAACCGGTTTGACGAGGGCCTTTCCATCTGTGGAAAGCCCCTCAGCGCGTGCACAAATGTAAAAAATGACGCGAGATACCTTCTTGGTCATCCAATGCCACGCCCAATGGAACCAAGTCTTCGTCACGAAGCTGGTCACAGATTTCAAGACCTCCTTCAAGGCATCGTCACTCTTGGCGATGGCCAACCGTCAGACACCGTCCCGGAAAGAAGTGTGTGTGCCAAGACACGGCAGCAAAACCTCTTCTCGCTGACAAAACTCGGGTTGAGTGACGTGGTGATAGGGGAAGTAGGAATACTTACATTGGTAGCACTCGTATCGCTTGTCGTTTCTTGGCCCCAACCTACGAGCATCTCCTCTTCCCCGAGACCAAACATCCGCAGCATGTCACCCACCCATCGGGTGGATTGCTCGATCAAACCAACATTCAGGACCTTTGCGCGGGTGTTGATGTAAGCATTCGTACGCAAGACCAGATCATGCAGTACTTTAAGTGCCTCGGGTGTATTGAATGAGTCTCAAAGTGCGGCGCGGAACGCCAGCTTACTCTCGTTTAGCCTGAAACACTCGTTTGTTGAGAAATGGCAAAGTAGGACTTGAAACCATAGTTACCCGTTCGTGAATACCCATTCGGGCTCTTGGTAATGATGATGCCCATCTGACTTTCCCTCGTTTGCTAGCAACAAGGCTTTCACCGTCGCGAAGAAGTTCTACCGAGACCCGTCAGGTACATACACTTGTACAGCATTATCACAGCACCACGTACGTTGAATGTGGTCTCGACCGTTTTCATTTCACCTGCCATCAGTGATTCGGAAAAATCCACTTTGGCATTCCATAACTGCGATAAGAACGCTAGACGAAGCTGGCGCGGCATGAACCTTTGCAAAATGTCCTGGTTTCAAGTTGTACTTTAATAAATGATGACGGGAAAAACATCACGAGCCTCACGTCAATGGTGATGAAGTTCTTCAACGATTTGCTCATCTTCAGACCCTCAATGTGCAGGTGGCCCGTGTGTATGAAATAGTTCACCCACGCGCTGCACTCGTGGTATGCCTATGTGATTTGAGAGAGATTGCAACGTATCAGGCCGTGGTGTTACTGTCTTACCCCGGATTATGCAATTTCATTATCGTGGTGTGGAAACGCGAGATCGATGCCACCTGAATGTATATTCGTGTTATCTCCAAATACTGCACTGGCCATTACCGAACATTCGATATGCCCACCTGGTCCCATGGTGACGGCCACGAAGGTCCCCCCGACTTGGACGCTTTCCACAAAGCAAAATCAGGTGCGGAACGTTTTCCAGTAATAACCGTAAGGGCACCTGCGTGAATATGGACGTCATTCCCATGTCCGTGTCAGCATTTTCAACAACCAAACCTGCTCCTTCCGCAAGCAGCTCTCTATTTTCTTTACTCCACGGTTCTAGCTTCGCGTAGGTATGCTTCTCCAAGGAATCAAACCCGATGGTGTCAAAATACACGCTGCCATCAAGTTCGTAGGCATAGCCATTTTCCATGATACGTTTCACGAATTCTACGACCTCAGGGACATACCCCGTCAAGCGTGTCAGGCCTACGAACCTGGAGATGATCCATATCCTTGAAGAACTGGTCCTCCCAGAAAGCGGCAAGCGCACGAAAGATGGATGGCTCAGTCACTGTATCTTTCAACTACATAAATAAGTCAACTTTGTAGACCAATGTGATCAAAACATCATTACCTGTTCATCTAGAGATGCTGATAGTATATCTCGAGACTCGTCTAATAATCTCAAAGCAGATTCCCTATCTTGTTGGCCTTGGCGAGCGGCTGCCAATGCGGAAGCTGTACGAATCTGTGGTGTATAGTCAGATCATTGTTGCGTACGATGGGAAAGAACTTGCAGCACTCGGCTTCTTGAACCTGGTCGTCGCTGAGTGCCTCGATTTGTGGCCACTGTACGTGTATGCTTTCCACAGTCGGCTTGATGCTGTCTGGTAGCCCTTTGGATACGTTGTTCAAGACATGCGACTGCCAGGCATCTTGCACTCTGACGAGAAGGGCGGGTGTGAGCAATGACGTTTGACTCTGAAAATTCTCCAAAAGGTGATTTTGACGCACGCGTAGGATGATCTTTTTCCGCGTCAGGCACGCGAAGGGGAAGACAACGAGGGAGATACCTTGTTATCAACGTCAGTGATATTCATGACAAAACGGACGTCGTAGCCAGCTGCCAAACTTATAGTTCGACATGATTCTGCGAAGAATATTTTGGGTGACGTAGTTTCTTCAAACCACACATTGTCATTTGTGAGCGACGTCACCGTGACACAATCGAACACGGCCAACCTTGCATGACCCATGTGCGAGGCTTCGCACACCGTAGGTCCATAGTTATACCATTTGACGAGGTGGCCATGTCTTGGGATGAACTCTGTCTATGTGAACGTGAACGCCGCCCTATCTGATATCGTCGATGATCAGCCCACCCGTACCTTGCGCTTGGTCAAGGAATTGTACACCTTCAGTACTAGCTGTTCTATCAGGCGAGTTGAGACATTCCAATTGGGCTGCTGAACGGACATGGCTGCTATGTTCTGACAAGTAGAGCCCAGGCGGATGCGACAGCGAGTGAGCACTGGGCCTGGACCGGAGATACGCGAATCCGTAGTGGTGGCCGGGCACGAGATGGTGAGTGAGAGGCAGGATGGTGGTGGGTATAGTATCGTTAAAGATGAGGGAGTGTCGTTGGTAGGAACATCATGTGAGCGAGTGAAATGCAAATTTACCAGACCGTCTATCGACGGTTTGCCTCGTGCTGACCTCTCATAGACGGGCTGGTCACCAGACTAATGATCAAATAGCCAAACGAAACCTATGTTTATTTGCACGACGATCACAAGAAGAGTACCCACAATCCTGCAGACTATGATGCTACGATACAAAATCTTAACCTAGGACCTTCCAGCCGGTCTTCGTACATTTGGGACATTCCTTCCGCGTTCCCATATCATAGCTACATGGGCTATGAAAGGCACGGGTACATCAAGTCCACCATAGCAAGATCATGTTCCATAGTAACGATAGCCCCCCCTTTGACACCGCTTGGTCTCTTGAATCCGTAGCCAAGATCCCGATTCACGAGGAACGGGTATTTCGCCTTGTTGGTTTCCCCTGCCCAGTCAAAGTCAACTAGACGGACAGATAAGGCATGTCTAGCGTCATGCTTCACAAGAACATTCTGGGGGCGAACGTCGCCGTGAACAAATCCCTGTTGATGGAGGGCCAACACGTGCTCCTTGACTTTGTCACGAACCATGCGCTGCTTAGCTTTGTCGACGATCTCAAGGCCTGATACCCAGTCCGGTCTCTCAAGCAACTCCATCACGACGATAGACCAGCCACAGGATTGTACATTGCAGTGACCAAGCAACGTGGGAGCCCCGTCTTTAGCCGCGGACGCCAGATGAGCGTCTTTTGAGTATGTTTGAACGAACTTGATGAGTATTCGCTTCTTGTCGTGGATGTGTTGGCAGACGTAGAGAAGTCTACCACCGTCCATCCGGTGAAGATACTTAAACCCGAGAGTGGCCGTTAGTGGGGTAATCGGGTTGTACTCTGTGATCCACGGGAAACGGGTGTCTGGAGGTGACTGGGGCACGGTTTTCTCGTAATGTTCCTTCAAGGCAGCAGCGGAGGTCTTCAACGCTCCGAACATCTTCGCACAGCGGATCTGCAAGTCGATATCCGTTTGATGATAGAACAGTGGGAGCATGGGTCCCAGGACATTCACGTCGAACTGCTCCGTCAACATGGATCCCGCAAATCCGAGGACAGGCCCTACACATTGGATCAGAGGGGCTGAAAGGATAACAGGAAAGTGCAACGTACCGTTGTAGAAGACGTGAATGCAGGGTAGGGGGCGCAGCTCGTCGGGGTGCGCGCGAAGCCATGATTGCGTGGCAGCCAGATGGTACGCAGCCGCCTGGATATATGGATCTCCCTTGGAGGCGCCGAAGTCCTTCTTCGCCTCAGAAATGAGGTATGGGAGGGCACCGATGCGTGCGTCTCCGTCAGTCGTGAATTCAGTCCCTTCAATCTTTGATTCCGTCAGGCTTATCCCATACTCTCTCATACACACCCGAAACTGCGTCCTCCGATCCATTTCGTCCTCAAAGAACTGGCGCATGCACTGAGACAGCTTCATGATGAACATAACGTCTTCATCACTTGGTTCGTATGTTTTGCATACAGAAACAAAGATGGTGAAAACGGGATGTGCAAGAACAAGTGGGAAAGGGCTTTGGTTTTCCTGCGGCCGACCACAATGGATCTGTGGTTCGTTCTTCCTTTGGTAATGCGCCTGGAAAGAGGAGGGCATCGCGATCACGGATGGAGTTTGCATTGGGAGTGTTGCAAAGTGGCGTCGGATACGTTTGATCGCTTCGAAAGGGTCTTCAGGATGCTCACGTTTACTCCTATCAGGGCCAATTAAGCTAGGACGTGCAGCGCCTGTCTCGACGACTATACGTGGCCTCTGAAAAAATGGAACATCGTCGAAGACCTTCTCCACCAACTCATTCCCCTGCAGAAGTCGACCCAATCCTAGAGCACTAAGATGTTCGCTAAACTCAACCTCTTCATTTACTGAAATCTTGTAGAGTTTGAAGTGATCAGGGGGTAGGCCGTCAAGGTCTCCACCGTATACCGCCTTGATCGCATTTTTGAGGCTGTCAACCCTGGCCTTCATTGGTATTTGGACCTCAAAAGAGTTTGCAAGCTCTGCCCCTCGAATCCAACATTGGAAAGACAAAGGCAAGCCGTCTGGATGTTCAAAGGATGGTTGTTATCGAGGTCAAGTTCGAATCCCAAGTGCTACATACCAACGATGAGATGGAGTTGGTTGTCGGGAGGCGGTAGCACGAAAATATTTGACAACATTTGCAGACCGTGTAAAGGTTCCCCCAGTTTAGAAATAGCGTGAGTACTGAGAAAAACTCCAAGGTCTTCGTCGCTTGGCAGGGAAACCTTGTAAATATTGAGTTTATCTGCATCCACATCGCGAAAATCCACCGGTTTCTTGTTCTTGATGACTTCTTTGAGGGCTGCGACAGTCTTGGTGCTCGAAATTTCGACAGGCAAGATGCCATCAGCCGTGTCACCGCGCACCCAACAGTGAAGGATCATGTCTGGGACAATAACAAAGGGCGTAGTTGCGCATGAACCTGAAAGGAAAAGTTGGTCGTTAGAAGGGGAACAGAGTACCTTGGTGAGAACGCACTAGAAGTGGGTCCATCGACAATGATGAGCCATTCCTCTTCCCCTTCATCAGACTCTGGGAAAAGTTTGGATATTTTGGTTCGTGAGTTCAAGCGCGATGTGTCTTCCAATGACAACTGCTCGAGCAGGTCTTTGAGCTGTTCGTCATCATCCCCGGGGATAAGGATGGAGTAGAGCCGGAGCTGTTTCGCAGCCACATTGCGGAACTCAGGTGTCTTTTCTTTTATAATCTCCTTGAGGACTCCGACATTCTTGTTCTTCGGGATTTCGACAGGAAAGGTGTTTTCAACATCGTCGCGGTAGACCCAACACTGGAGCGTGGTCGATTCCATCTTATGTTCCAAACCTCCAAAAGTGCGTTACGACTTTGGTTGGGTCACGTGCCTTGATTGCATTCCAACGGCTCTCGTGGTCCACTAGTATTGGTAGCCATGCTACGTCCTTCTCTGAATCCATAATTCATAGCCGTTCGCATCTCACACATTAGCCCATCGCAGGGTTGACGTCTCGGTCGTCGTCGTCGTCGGACCCACTCCACTCATTTGTTGGGGTTATAATAACTCCCAGGAATCGCTCGCAGTTTCAAGCCTGAACACATCATGTTGTGTGTCCCCTTTCTGCCTTCGAGCGCCTCCATGCTCAGTAATTCCCTCACGCAGGGGCATTCAAGTTCTTCCATCAAAACTTGACCTCTGATCTCTTCAAAATACCTTCTTCGATGGCCTTAATTTCTGTAATTCCCCATCAGCGATGAGATATCCACTGATGTACACCATCGCTTATGCAACGCAAGATGCCGACTGTGGAAACGTGACATTCCCCGGTTGCCTGTTTTTCACCCCCAAGAAAGTGAAAGTCTGAATAACAACGCAGCGCAACGAGACATACCGATTCAGAACCAGACGCCATCATGCCCAGAGTCCCTCCAAATGCCACTCACCTCCCCTTCCTCCGTCAAGCCCCACGTTAGCTTCACCTTGTCAGTGACTTGCACACCACAAACATCACGCAAGCTGTCACACGGGCCTCCATATCTCGAGAGCATTGTGAGATAAGCCTCCAATTCGATATCCAAGTGTAATGAATACTTACCCAGTGGCGAAGATGACAACGTCTGCCTCAAGTTCCGTCCCATACGCGGACTTGAGCCCCTTCCCAGTGAAGCGCTCGATAGTGCTCCTGTTCTTCACCACGATATCGCCATTGATGATATGTTAGCTTGTGCCGACGTCTGTCAGAAGGGTTTGAGAAACAGGTTAAGGGAAACCAACCGACTGTCTTCTGCACGCGTAAGCAAATGTGGGAAGAGACCGGATCTGTACTCACTTATTGATGGTCTATGCGGTGTGGGGGACAATGGAGGATATGTTTTATTGCTGCAAACGGTAGACATCCGAGATAGACATCTGGAAGTTCAGTTAGAACGGCGTCGTTGTGGAGTCCTTTCAAATCGAGGAACTGAGCAAATGAGATTCACGATATGGAACAAAGGGGGGGGACATAACAGCAAGCAATCGTTCGATCGCTTTGCATGTAGAAGAGCGTTGGTAGCTAGAAAGATGCAAGGTTAGTCTGAATACGCTCTGGGGTGCAATTTGGCTCCACTCCACTCCGTTGTCAAAAAAAAGGTATATGATACTGACATCTCTACCCAATCTCTATCTGACCCACACCCCACCACCTCGCATCAGAGTCCGTCAACACCAAGATGATCAGCAATACGTGACTTCTGTCAGACCTGCCCGAGCCCGAAACTCACAACTTGGATAAGGTATGTTTTCTGCATGATTGCACCCTTCTCCGTGAGGGAAGCGAGAATCTTGGTTGTCATCGCCTTCGGGACTCCGCCCTTCAGGTTGGCGGAAATGTCGACCGCACCAAAAGGCCTGTTCATCTATCAAAACGTTGAGCTGTGATCTGGGCGCATACGACCATGGAGAGGTTATTTCAGGGGGTCTAATCTATGCATCTGATGTGCCATTTCCACCCCTGGAAATGGATGGAAAGATAGATAGGCTAATAAACCAAAAATCTACCAATTGGGGGCTCGCTTGGCAACCCCCAAAGGAAAGGAGGGCAAAAGGAGTTTTTTTACCGCACAGGCGAGCATGAGCCCGGCCTCGCGCCATGGGCGGCTGATGGTGTGTTGAAATAGGGCGATACTGCAAGGCAGAGGGGGGAAGGGAGCAAAGAATAGGTAGCACCCCGTACTTACCTGGCTCAACCGTTCCAGCAGTCAATGAAAATAACTCGGACAGTGTCCTCTTTAACCAACCTACGGGCTTGAGCTGCGGTGATGGGAGAGGGGTGCAAACGACCTGACCCAAGGGTGCCGCAGTCCGGCTCGACGAGGGAAAGGGTAGCATGCAGACGTTAATGGCCTAGATGCGCGGTGGCTATTCAGGCGAAACGGCAAAGGGGGGGCCACGCACCTTGGCTTTCATAGGCTGGGGTGATGGTGGGGTGGTGCAAACGACCCGACCCAAGCATGCCGCGGTCCGGCTCGACGAGGGAAGCGGTAACGTGCACCCGCTGGCGACCTAAACGCACACCACGGACAGTTTGAGCGCAACGGCAAAGGGGGAGCCACGCACCTTGGCCTTCAGGGACAGGAGAAGAGCGCAAACAACCCGACCCAAGCATGCCGCGGTCCGGCTCGACGAGGGAAAGGGTAGCATGCAGCCGTTGCCGACCTAAACGTAAGCTATGGTTGGTTCGAATAAAGCAAGAAGGAGTCACGCACCTTGAGCTTCAGCGACAGGAGAAGAGCGCAAACGATCCGACCCAAGCGTGCCGCGGTCCGGCTCGACGAGGGAAGAGGCAGGGCGCAGCCGTTAATGACCTAGATGCACGGCGTGGTCAGTTCGAGCTGAACGGCAAGCGAGAGGCGCGCACCTTGGCCTTCGGTGAGAGGCGAGCGTACAAGCGACCCGACCCAAGTGTGCCGCGGTCCTGCTCGACGAGAGAAAGGGTAGCGCGCAGCCGCTGATGACCTAGATGCACGGTGTGATCAGTTCGAGCGAAACAGCAAGAGGAAGCCACGTATGGGTGAAAGGCTTGCTTCAAGCTGGGGGTGAGGTTTGGGCATGGAGTAAGCCTGTCTGAAATAAAAGGTGAGATGAAAGGCAGGAGGCAGGTTTAAAACATAACAGAAAGTTTCTCATGATGACAAAGCGGAACGTAACAATCGCAAACCTTTGCAAGCGTGACTCATAAGTGGGGTAGGTCAAAACAGCAAGGAGAGGGAATCAAACACAAGGTTTAAAGGTTTTAAAAGGTCAGAGACATCAGGTGTGATCCGATAGGTATAGCATCCTTAGTTTAGTGTATGAGCGTGACCCATAATAAGCGTGACTAAAATACAGCATCCTGGTTGGGCTAACCAAAAAACCGAACGACCTAAATAAGAGAATGTAGGAATGCATGTATATCAACCACCTCGCCCCTATCAAACATGTCAGTTTCTGAAAGAAATGCCATGTATTCCTGCAAGTTGTTTAAACCAAAGTAGACCAAAACGGCCTGAGCAATTGTGCTAGCCATATCAAGCGTTGCCGACTCTTGGGGTGTTGTTCCCTGTACGGCGTAAGATTGGTGATAAGCTACCATCCCACATAGTGCTATTAAGGAGCGCTTGTACAGCTCTAGCAGGATACTTAGCAAGTTGTTTACAAATGAGAGCGTGACTCACTTCGTGACTCGGGTAGAATGGTCAAGGAGATGGTCATCCGACAGAGGGTCTCCAAAGTGCCAAAATGGACATCGTTGGTGAGAAATCCCCCATGGGTCGTGTCGACGAACCTCGATACCTCAGTGAGATGCATTGTATCGAGGTTGAAAAAATGGCCCCCGCGGCAAAAACTCGCCACCGGAGTATACACCGTATGGTGTTGGCCAGGGGGCATGATTCTATAAAAATAAAAGAGAAGCAATAAGCAAGAAGGGGAGAAACATACACAAGATCACCAGGGTACAAGGAAGCGGTCTCCGCCTCCACACGATCCAGAAAATCTAAAATGGAGCGTTTGTCGCCGCTGAGCTGTTTGAGAAAGGGTGGCAAGCCCTTCCTCGTGGTATCTTTCACAGCGATCACCACCCAATTCTTGACACCAGAAAGTACGACCACAAAGGTGGCTGCGCCTTCGGCATCATGGCGAGGGTAGGTGGTGATGGTAGCGTGATGGCCAAGTGCCCAGGAACGGACAGTCCACACATCGGCCGGGATCAGAGTGCCATCGAAGGGGAAATGCCCCTGTGTCTGAGCCCAGCCGAGGGACAGACCGTCGTCAAGCTTTCTGGCACACGATAAGCCGTAGAGATGAAAAAAAAAGGAAAGAAGCTCACTCGAACGGAGGGGGGGGGTTGTATTGAGGGAGAGGGAACCCCAACGACACCCTGGACACGTTGATGTCTGTAATGCCGTGAACAAACTCCTTCACGGTGGTGTTGACATGAGGTTTGGAGAAGTTGGAAACTCGCAGGGCCATGTCTAGAGGGTTTTGATCAAAGGGGAGAAGGGATAGAGAAGAGAGAAGTACCGTGGGCCTCAATAGGCTGGTGTGGGCTGATACTCAGGTGTTCCTGAAGATCTTCCAGGCTGAAATCAAAGGAATCGGTGTCAACGTAGCCCGGGATGACGACAGTCTTGTTGAGAGACATGGCTTCGCGAGCAGCCGTGAAAAGCTTGGTTTTGGGCATGGTATTATCCAAGTAAACAACGAGTGAGCTAGACGCGCCAGCCTGTGGCAGCTTGGCCAAGTCTGCAGCATACCGTGCGTCATTTGCAAGCAAATTTAGCACATGCCGGTTACGGTTGTGCTTGGGCAAAAATGGCAAGACAGTGTGCTGGCCACTGGCCCACTCGATTGTGGATGCACGGGCGTCGACTTGAATGCCGAGTATGTTGGTGACGAGGTCGGTTTTGCGTGACGTATCTGAATCAGGTGCAGGTGGGGTATCCGCACAGCGAAGGTTTGAGACAGGTATGGATGGTAATGGGGCTGCTGAGTTGCGGGGGGATGGGCGAGAGAGTCTTTTTAACGTAGTAAGCAACGGTATAAAGGAAGACGCCTGCCGAAACTTACCGCCGTAGCCTGGCAGGGGAGCCGCCTGCTCCAGCTTCTTTTCTGGTGGGAAGCTTTCTGTAAAGGAGCTGTGGGTATACAAGGAAGTAGGGGCGAAAGTAAGCTTACATGCGTATAACCAACCGAGGGCGTGACTCATCACCCTCTATATCTGCATCACGGTGATCTTCACCATCGCTGCTGCTGCTGCTGCTGCTGCTGCTGTCTCTGATTACCTCCACAGGAGGAATCATTACTCTGTGGGGTACTAAGGAAAAAAAAATGAATTGGAGGCCGAGTAGCTCACTGGACCTGAGAGCGTGACTCATCACCCTCTATATCTGCATCACGGTGACCTTCACCATCGTTGCTGCTGCTGTCTCTGATTACCTCCACAGGAGGAATCATTACTCTGTAGGGTACTAAGCCAAAAAAATTGAATTGAGGGCCAAGTAACTCACTGGACCCGAGAGCGTGACCCATCCTCTTCCAGCTGGTCCATCTCCTCTTCGTCGTCACTG
The DNA here is from genome assembly GCA_003316335.1 of Hemileccinum impolitum. Lineage (NCBI taxonomy): Eukaryota > Fungi > Basidiomycota > Agaricomycetes > Boletales > Boletaceae > Hemileccinum > Hemileccinum impolitum. Next base: position 22,488 of record QFEQ01003088.1, read on the forward strand.
ACAGCAACGTAGCCAGAGCGTGTCGTACTGGATCCAGAACGTGGATTTCTGCTGTTGTCATCTACCCCGTATGCTTCCTCTTCATTATGATCGTTGTCGGTAGATTTGGGAAATGCTACGCTGTAACATTGTTAAAGATGTTGCAGGCTGAAGCAGAGACGGCGCTTACGTCGAGAATAAAGAATCTTCAGTGTCATTTTGCGCTTGCTCGTCGCCATTCGTGTCCATTCCACTGTTACCTTCGTCAAAGCCATAGCGGGCAGGATATCCGTCATCAAAACCATAGCTGAGGGCATCATCGTCGTGGTCAGACGATTCGACACGCTGCACACTGGCTCTGTGATTTAGTTAGAGATAGGATAGGGTGGAGTGTATGTGGACTTACTGACGAAGCTCACGTTGCTCCAGCTGGTCTTGGTGGTCTTCGATCGCCTCAACCCGACCAGGTCTTGTGCAACGTAGTCAAAGAAAGAATGGTGAAAAATTGTCTGGCTCACTGGCGTGTGCTGGGTCCAGCTCTGGATTCTTCCAACTCTTGCTCGTCGTCATACTCGCTGGCCTCCTGCATTTCATCACTATCGTTTGGGTTGCTGCTGTCGTTGTTGTCATGGCTGTTGGATGATTCAACACGCTTTCTGCAAAACAGTTAGCAATGGTGTTGGGTTGAGCACCTATGAACCTACAGGCGTAGCTCACGGTGTTGCCTGTTGGCCTGTATTCTGCAACCTAGTGAGGGATTAAGGCAGAAGAAACGGGTTTGGTGCTTACTTAAAATGCGACCTAAGTCGAGGCCGTGAATCCTTCAGGGTCATCGGTTCTTCATCATCGGTAGGTGGCTCGATGCGCTGTACACGGCTTGAGCAACCTTGTTAGCGATGGAGCTGGGTTGGAAGCTCGTAGACCTACGGGCGTAACTTTCGACGCTCCTGTGGGTCCTGGTCGTTGTTACTTGCCTCAACCCGGCGTCTTCTATAACGTAGTCGGAAAGAAGCTCACAGGAAAACAATGTGACTCACTGGCGTGTGTTGGGTCTGGCCTTGGATCCCACCCCTTTCCCATCGGCCTCGTGGTCTTCAAAGTCGTTATATTGGGTAGTGTTTCTTCTGCAATGCGGTTAGCAAATGAATGGTTGGGAGAGGGAGTACCTGCCTGCGCTTCCTTGGGGGAGAGCATGAGCCGCTGTCGTGACAAGCCAGCTCCTTCTTGCGCTCGCTGTACAGTTATGAGAATCGCAATGGGGAATGGTGTAAAATAGCTTACTGGTAGCGCTTCTGGTATTGCACACACCGGGCCCTGTACTCTTCGAGCGCATGACCTTGGCTGAGACAACGTAGGATCAACAACATGGGTGGGAATGGGAAGGAGCTTACAGCTTTTCCCGCCGCTTTTTCTGACGGGCGTTGGCAAGAGCACGGCGGCGTTTGCGCTAAGTGGCTTTGATGAATTGGGGGATAAATCATCAAACGGGGCCCCACCTCTTCTGGGGTCATTTCTGCGACTGCCTTAACCATAGTTCGTGTAAAGTTAGTGAGGGGGTTGATGGGATGTGCAGTAAAATATAAGATGGGCTTGAGGTGAAGCGTGTGGTATGGAGTGTTGTCGCGAGATAATCATGCGACTGCTGGGCATGACCTCACATGCTTATTATTATTCCCACGCTCCGCCACAACATGTCATGACTGCAGAATATGAGTCACGCACATGGTACGCCCAGCTTAAGCTACAGCAGCAACACCTAAAGGTTAGATTAGATATATATGTGTTTTAGGTTACAGAATATTCAAGTAGCTAATGACAAACTTTGAGCTCAAATGTGCTCACCCTATCCTCATGCAGCTGGTGCAGCTTGGAGAACAAGCCAACAGCATGCATCCGACGTTGCTCATGAGTCTCCTCAAAGCTTTTCTTCATGATTGCAGACGCAGCCTTGACTGCCTTGAATCCGTAGGCTACCCAACGAAGCAATCCACCTGGACAGTATTGTGTGAATGACTGCCTTGGTTCGTGGGGCTGAACGGCGGTGTTGCCATGACGGATGGTCCCAGAAGGGACCAGGATAGTGGAACCAGGGGGAAACTGAACAGCTAATCCCAGGTTGAAAAGGATCAGATGGCCGCCCAGGGTGGGGTCATAAGATCCGCAGGAAAAGATGGCACAGAGGCCATATGGAACGTTTCCGCTGTCAACGTGCTCCAAAGTCACAACACGAGCACCGCAGTTGAACGTGCAGGTGGGAAAGACGCTGGGGTTGAAGGGCTTCTTTAAGTGACTATACGTTTCAAATAGCGCTGTTAGGTTCTTCGTATAGTGTGCAAAGAGTTTCGGTGCATAGAATGCAAAGCAGCCTAAAGAAAACTGTGAGGAAAACGGAGAAGAATAGGATAGAACTGACTACTCATAAATCCAGCGGCACGTATAAAGCTACCATCCTTGCATAAGCTGTTGATGATTGCATTGTCGGCCGGCCTATGAACAAGATTGCCGGGAGCCTAGAAGCGTGACTCAATAGGACAGAAACAGCGATAACCAGACTTACAGTCTGACCCCCTCCGTAAGATACACCTGCGGATATGGAAACAAATTTTCCTCGTCGTTCCTTACGGAGGCCGTGAGCGTTAGTGCCAGCCTGTTCAAGGAGGGCGGACATCCGTGCGTGGACCTGGTCCCAATCTTGTCGATGTGGTCGACCAGCCAGGATGGTCATGACACGGTCATCGAGATCGATGATGGCAATTGGTGTTCTGAAAAGGATAAAGGTGTGTGACTCATAAAAAGAAAGAAAAAAAACCGGCCATCCCACTCTACAACCTTGAATCCACGCTCAACAACCTCATTCAGGGTCAATTCACGAGAGGTGGAGCAGCGTTGGCGCTGGCTAACGAATGCGCCTTTCGCAGCAGGTAGGTCGTCAACGTTGAAGTCAACGGTGATGGGGTTAACGTCTTTGTATTTCTTTGAGTTCGAGTACCGTGGGTGGCTTGGGCACTGTGCACGAAGGAGGCTCAGTTTCTTTGCCTGCGTTGTTTATCCTTCGCCTTCTTTCCCGAAGGTTGCTCTGTCGATGGGGTTATGATCATTGCCACAGATCCGCACAACGTTCGATTACTCTGTTAAAACAGCCATGGGGTGATCCAACACCAATTTACCGTTTACGTCGGCGTAAAGTTTACCTCACATCGTGATTCATTCCAAGTCGACGTATCGTGCAACTGACTCTGACATGCCATCCATATACTAGTCGAGTTCAACAAAATGCCGGCGGTCATCCCATAGTCAAGCATAATACTGGAGACCGTTTGTTACAGTATAACGTTGGCTACGATACGTGTTGGCTGACCGAACCCTTGGCAAACTTCGATCTTCCCTAGAAGAAGCTTGAAGATGGGCGATAATCAGTAAGTAACTTTCCATCATTCTTTTGGTGCGGTCCACACTGAATAGCACAACAGGACTGCCCTCTTATATTTCTACCACTTAGCGCTGATGATACGGCGAGTGGCAACACAGGGTTTGTCTGAACCTGCCCATAACATATCGAGCGCTGCATCCGTTTGCCATATTCTTGGCATGCGCTTCCCTCTGATTATCAAGATACCAGCTGACGCACTACGCAATGCGCAATCACATTCTTGATGCAAGCTACGCTTGATAGCATCCCAAATTGGTCTCTGGTATCTTACTTTCTACCGGCATTGGCTTATATGTGCAGCCCCTTCAAGTCTCCGCGGGTCAAATACCACCTTCTCATTCTTTCCACACCTAAGTATTTTCACATACCTTCTCGGTCAACTTTCATGGCCTCTACTCTGTGGTCCGCTGTCGAAACTACTCAGATAAACAACTGCGTGTCTCGTATGCTCATTCACCTTGTGCTTTCCATCTTTCCATCTGCTGTTCTCCCTAGTTGCAATCCTCACTGGTGTCGGATACGATTATAGTAAGTCATACGTGTCTGTATATTCTTATTTACATCGGTTGAACCTCAATGTCAGTCCTGACCTTCTCGGATGAAGTAAGTCTCATAATCATCCACATACTACACAGACGTCTCGCGGGTTCACATTTTCTTCAGGTCGAATACGTTTGGGTCAGCAGATATGTTTGCCAGATGCTTCCCATATTCTGATATGGTTGCAGAATAAGCCCTGGACGAGGGTCTCCACACTATTTGCGCTTGTACGTATCCGGACGGTTTCTATAACGTCCACTAGGACTGATCATTGCTAATCTCCAGGCACGTTATTCCGGCCTGTGTTTTACCATCATGTATGTCTAGCCTGCTGCACAAATACTGATTGATCACTGACTGGTTCATTAGAGGTGGTTGCCTCTGTACGTTCAAAAATACTGATGCCGAGTCTGTTGGGCTGATGGTGGGAAGTTCTTTTTTACCTGGCCCTCCAAAGGTGATTCTTCACACTACTGACGAAAATACGATATATTCAAACTATTATTAGACGTACGTGCTCATCTTCATCTTTGACTGATCAACGACGGTTGATGATATTCAAACAGTTGTAAGCATATTTATTCCGTTTTCCAACGTCCACTCTGCTTAAGGACTCTTCAAAGGCAAAATTCTTTATATTCTTGTCCAATGGGTCGCCTCCATTTTCATTGGT